>PVKA01009710.1:0-67287 GCA_004027165.1 Ctenomys sociabilis | reverse complement strand
GCTCCATAATCTCCTTGTTCAGAAAATTTGGAGCTCACCTGAGTTTCATGATGTTGCAGTACAGGTTCTCCTATGTCCTGAGTCTTCGCTGACCTTGAAAGGCTAGGGCCAAAATGTTGGCTGGCCTTGTGGCTCTTCTATTTCTCCAACTCTGACTTATGATCTTAGGTTGTTAACCATCCAGAAGAAAAGCTGATTAGTATCCTGCAGCATATGCCATTCACTTTGCCTTATGAAACAATACCTTTTACAGTAGCACCAAGGAAAATAAAATACCTTGGAATCCAATTAACTAAAGAAGTTAAAGATCCTTTCAAGGAAAATTACAGTACTTTGAAAAAAGAGATCATAGAGGATTTCATAAAATGGAAAGATGTTCCCTGCTCCTGGATAGTATGAACCAACATTGTGAAGATGGCCATACTCCTGAAATTGCTGTACCAATTGAATGCAATCCCTATCAAACTACCACCAACATACCTCACAGACCTAGAGAAATCATTCCTAAAATTTATATGGAACCAGAAAAGACCTAGAAGGCAATCCTGGCCAACAAAGACAAGGCAGGAAGTATTACAATTCCCGGCTTGAAATTATACTACAAAGGTACTGTGATAAAATCAGCATGGTACTAGCAAAGAAACAGACCTGAGCATCATTGGGACAGATTAGAAGGTGGAGAAGCCTCTACAAACACACTCAGCCACCTTATCTTTGACAAAGGGGCCAAACATACTCACTGGAAGAAAGATAGCCTCTTTAACAAATGGTGCTGGAAAAACTGGCTCTCTACTGAAAACTAAAACTTGACCCAGGTCTACCACCATGCACTAAGTTAAAGTCAAACTGGATTAAAGGTCTAAACATTAAAACAAAAACACTAAATCTTCTGGAAGAGAAAGTAAGAGGGACTCTTTAACACTTAGGGGTAGGCAAAGAGTTAATGAACTGAAATCACATTGCACGGGTAATAGTTGAAAGAATTAACAACTGGGATTACCTCTTATTGAGAATTTTTTGCATGTTGAAAGGTATTACCAACAAAGTGAAAAGACAACCAACAAAATTTGAAAAAATCTTATCTAATAAGTACTCAGACAAAGGTCTGCTTTCTAGAATTTATAAAGAAATAAAAAAAGGGGCCAGGGAGATGGCTCAGTGGAATAAGTGTTTCCCTGGCAAGTGCAAGGGCCTGAGTTCAATCCCTGGTTCCATTAAAATAATAATAGTAGTAGTAGTAATAATAATAATAATAATAATAATAATGGAACTAAAAAAAATTATGGCCCCAAAATTTAAAGACACAATCCAGAAATGGGCATCTGAGGTGAACATATACTTCTCAGAGGACGAAATTGAAGAAGTGAATAAATATATGAAAAAATGCTCCACAACACTAGCCATCTGCAGAACGCAAATTAAAACAACACTGAGATACCATCTAACCCCACAAAGAATGGCTATCTTAAACAAATCAGCAAATGTTGAAGAGGCTGTGGGGAAAAAGGAACCCTTCTCCACTGCTAGTGAGAATGTAGACTGGTGCAACCATTGTGGAGATCAGTATCAAGACTCCTCACAAAACTAGGACTGGAAATCTCATTCAAGCCATACTGGGAATTTTCCCGGAGGAACTTAAAATGTCATATCATAGTGATATATGTGTACCTATGTTCATAGCAACACAATTTGTGACAGCCAAATCTTGGAACCAACTGAGATGCCTGTCACCTGAGGAATGGATGAAAAAGTTGTGGTAATTTTAGACAATAGAGTATGACTCAGCTATAAAAAATGATAAATTGGAGCATTTATGTTTAAGTGGATGCCACTTGAAGATATACTCATAAGTGAAATAAACCAGACCCACATGTGTAAATATTGTATAGTCTCCCTAGTATAAGAACTCAACAGGAGAAATTAAAATAGAAAGGTATAACACAATTAAAAAGAATGCAAGACCTTGAGGATTAGACAGTGAAGTGCAGGCAAGCAGAAAAGCTAGGAAACATGAGAGGTGCAAAGCCATACATGTATACACACAAGATGGATAAGACAGTGATCCAATGAACTATCAGCAGATTGTTGAAACTAGCAGTTAGTTGGTGGGATTCCCACCCTGACTAACATTCCTGTGAACAAAGCAGCTGCTCTGAAGATAGCACTATTTAGTAGTGGGATCATGATATTAATGCCTATCATTCTGGTCTTCTACATACACATATTGCTTTTCATGACATACCACTTATTGCCATACTGTCTGTCAAGTTAATGTTTGTTTAAAATAAAAGGGTAATAAATGAAAAAAAATGACTAGAAAAAAAATGTCTCAGGACTGTCCTGCTACAATGCTGTATATGGTTAGATTTCTAAATTCCTGTGCAAAAATATGTAATTGCTTATTTATATTTTCTTTATTTTTAAATTTTTTCTTCAAATTCAGTAGGGACTTAAAGTTTAACATATCAATACTTTATGTTCCATGTTATGCCTAAGATGTTAGATATTCAGTCAGATGGTTAGGTTAAACCCAAATGCATATGTTGTAGGGCAATAATAAGCTTCTTTTCAGGAGGTTTAACAACCTAAGTTTGCAGACCAAAAATTAGAGAAAAAGAAGGGCTGCAAAGTCAGCCAACACTTTGGCCCTAGCCTTTTAAGATCAGTGAAGACTCAGGACATAGAAGACCTTGTACTGTAACATCATGTAACTCAGTTGTGTCGCAAATTTTCTGATCAAGGAGATTGTAGGATCACAGAGGAAGGTGATCGATGATGTATAGTGTACCTAAGGAAGTCACATGGAGAGAAAACATTCTCTCAGGCTTCCAGAGAGAGCAAATTGGTCAAGCAATGGCTATGACTTATCCACATGGCTGATACTGGCAAAGGATCTACAAACTGCACTGTAGGGTTTCAGGATAAACCCTGAGGGGACTTGACTGACCTTATCAGATAGAAAAGTTATATTTCTTGTTATATAAGTCTTGCTTTATCTTAGTCTTAACCATCCAGCATGAAAGCATAAAAACAAGGTATAAAAAGTAAAGCCATATTAGTAAGCTGAGCTATAAATGGCTCAGGTCAACAACTTCTGACATTGCCTGTCCTTTGGATAACCTACTACTATTATGGACTATGGACTATACTGGAATATTTCGATGAATTCATGCATGTACAATATTTAAATGACAATTGAATTCCCATCTTTGACAAAACTGAACAAAAAAGGGGATACAAATGAATGACCATTTTGTATCTGTATAGTCAAAATAGGGTAGATATTCAGCTATATTCTCTTAATTCAATGAATAAAATGATCTGTTCTAATAGTGTTTTTGGATAGCATATCATGTCTGCATCTTGTACAATGAATAACCACTAAGACAACACTATTCAATATATTTATTATTGAAACTGTCCTACTAATCGGTTTGGAAACTCTCATTATTATTTGTTTCTCAATAAAATTATTCAAAAAAGAAAAAGACATATTATATCCAGAATACATATATGTTTGCATCTGAGGAAGAAAAGACCCAACAAAATAGTAGGTCTCTTTGGGGTCTGCTTAAGTTATGGAAAGGAAAAAAACACATTTCTCCAGCAAAACACCTTAGAAAAGCCTTCTTTCAAATCTGAGAGAATTAAAATGCCTTTTCCTCTGCCCAGTGGTATTTGAAGTATTTTTGTAAGACAGGGTCTGGAGACTGACGAAGGGCAGAGCTCACTTCTGGTTCCTGCATTATTTTGTTCCTGGTATAGCTGAGGAGTCGTGAGTGGTAGAGCAAGGTGCAGATGCTCAGGGATTAGCCAGTCTTTTTTTCTGACTTCACTGGCTGCTGATTTCTGCATGAAGTGATCATAGTGGGAAGGCAGGAGCTGCCAGCATGATAATTTAATAGACAAGTAATTAATTTTACAGAGACACTTCTGTGAAAATCATAAATACCATCTGCATCTTCTCCTTTGGAAGATGGTCATGCATTTTTGTTGAATTTTTTTTAACTCTTTCCAAAAAATAAAAGTAATAAAGAGCTTTTCTTTGTACTAATAGATTTGACAACAGTGTGCGTCATCCTGCCTTCCATGTAGACAGTGCCATGTTGCTTAGCAAACAAACTTTTATTAAAAGCTTACTCTGTGTGAGGCTTTGTGGTGCGGACTTTCTGTGATGCCTCATTTAATCATCACAGTAATTATCTGGTGCCCTGGGCAGGACTCAGGCTGCTGGCCTTTGGATCTGTCTCTCCTCCCCCATGCTCTGTTCTGTCATGCAGGGACTGCTTCTCTCCTGTCTGCCTGTTTCTGGCTGGCCTGGGCCTTGGGAAGCATGGAAAGAAATAGTGAAGGTGGAAACCAAGTGTTTCTCCCTCTTGCTCGCCTTGGGTGGTGTGTCTGACTCTGCTTCCTCTGGGAATGGCAAGCAGTGGCTGCTCTATTTTTTTTTTTTTTTTTTTTTTTTTTTTTTTTTTTTTTTTTTTTTTTTTTTTTTTTTTTTTTTTTTTTTTTTTTTTTTTTTTTTTTTTTTTTTTTTTTTTAGCATGGATTGAATTTAAGACCCTGCACTTGCCAGGCCAGTGCTTATTGTACTGAGCTATCTCCCTGGCCCCAGTTGTTCTAGGGTCCACCTGATCCTTCCACTCTCAGCCTCCAACAATATTTTCTCCACTTTTGGTGTCTCCAGTTGAAGAGTGGTAGAACTTCCCATTCTGGCTAGTATCTAGATTATCTGTATATAATCTGGCTTGGCTTATCTTCAGCATCACATTCATAGCTAGTTCACTGTACTACCTGTCCTTTATGGAAAACAGTTGAAGTAATTTCTGTGCTCTGATTTTAATCCTAATAGAACTCCACATAATTACATTTGATTTTTTTTATCAATGAGAAAATTTAGGAAATACAGACTAAATATCACAGTGCTAAACTGAACATCACAAAAATTTCCTACTCCTAAGCTCTTATGTCCTTTTCGTATTCTTATACAAGGTACCTGCATGCCTCTCTAGGAAGGAGAAATTCATTCATAGAAGATATTTCTTGCATGATACATTTTACCAAAGTCCTGTGTGTGTTCAGCTGAATTGTGATTACCTACAGGGTGAGTCAGGGGTCCAATAGCTCACATCTCTCTAGAGATAAAACTATTAAGCCCTCAAGCAGCAGATCAGAAAGAAACCCTATTATTACCACTATGTGAGTCATTTTTCCACTGATATAACAGAATGCCTGAGGCTGAATAACGTACAAAGAAAAGAGGCTTAATTAGTTTATAGTTTCGGAGACTGAAAGTCTAAGAGTGGGCAGCCCCATCTATTGGGTCTGGTGAGGGCCTCGTGGTGGACGGTGTTGTGGCAGGAGTGTGTGTGGCAGAGCAATCCTATGAGGAAGGCATAAGATTGAGGAGGGAGCAAGGAAGGGCTCATTTTGCTTTTTGGTAACAATGTACTCTTGAAGGGAACTAACTGGGTTCCTAAAACAACTGTGTGGTCCCTCCTGAGAACTACTTAGTCTGTCTAGGGCCTGAGCAGCCCACTGGGCCTCTCAACCTGGCCGCACTGCTGACCAAACCTTCCACACATGAACCTTTGGGGTACAGGCCATACCCAAACCTCAGAGCCACTAATGCTTGGTCCTTCAAAAAATTCTCCACAGACCATATGGCTAGCTGGTTCCAGTCAGTTGTGCAGGATCGATGATGCACTCCCTTTTTGTCTGCTTGAGCTCTTTATTCCTTATCTTGAACTAACTCAGGATCTGGATCAGGACTGCTCATAGATTATCATTTATTCCCACACGTGACCAATGGCTCTGGACTTTGCCATAATTTTAGCCTTAATTTTAGAGTTCTTCCATAGGAATGAGTCATAAGATAAAATGGTTTTGGTCTGAAAATACTTAAAGAATCTCAGACAAGCATTAATTTACTGGTAGAGACTCTCCTTGTGAAGAAGTTGACATCCTAACATTTTTTAAGCTCCCCTCATAAAAATGTTAAAATGGCAGTCAGAAAGCTACTGCCAGCTTTCCCTTCCTGTTACCTGATAAGGACAGACCAAGGGGCTAGGTAGTGAGGGGCCTGTGGGTGCACACATACCCTATGCACACCTGTGTATACAGGGAGGAGAGGTACAGTGCTCAAAGCAGAGAGAGAGCTAACTGGCTATGCAGGAAAATGAATTTTAACATTATGTTGGCAAAAGGTAGATTAGGGGCTGGGGAGATGACTCAGTAGAATAGATGCTTCCCTGGCAAGCTCAAGGGCCTGAGTTAAATCCTTGGTTCTGCCAAAAAAAAAAAAAAAAAGGTAGATGAAGGACACTATCATAATGCTACTATATATTATACAGAGAACACATAGCACCCCTTGTGTTTTACTGTATGTAGATTATAATATCCCATAATATTTAAAGTTTATTAACAAAGGAAATTAAATTCCTATGCAGATAGGAAGAGACTGAAAATCAAACCCCATATTTAGTGCCCACAGGAACTTTGTCCTGAGTTACTCTCTGGTCTCCAGGCTGTTCCCTCTAAAAATCCTCCTCCTCCAAAGTCACTTTTGGCCTCCAGTTCCGACTCCTCACTCACTGGGCTGGCCTTTAGATTTTTCCTTTCATGTAGCTTCCATGCACATGTGCATAATAAATGCATATGCTTTTCCTTTGATTTATTTCTTCAGGCTCAATTGCGAACCTTCAGAGGGAGACTTGGACTTCTCTACAACACGTAATCTTATGAAGCCAGGATGGTGGCTAAGAAGGATGGTAGCAAAGGCTTGCACTAAGGGACTTGGGAATAGAAGCTGCAGGCAGATGCAAAGGTGAAGTTGAGGGAGGACTGACAAGATTTGGTCAGTGCTAGAGTGGTGTAAAGGAGAAGAGAGAAATGTAAGACGATTCTGAGACCTGAAAGTGCTGTGTGTTTTCATGTTCTCACACACTCTGGAAACCAAATCCCTGTTAGTCTTGCTGAGGACTTTTCATTTTAGTACGGAGCATGTGTTGATACTTGCTCTCTTTTGGTTTCTGTAGAGCCCAAAACTCTCATTTTAAGGGCTGTTGAGTGCGTGCTGGGCCACATGTGGGACTTGTCTTAGTCACTTTTCTCTTTGCAAAGACAAGGTACCCAAAGTTAAAGGAGGCAAAGTTTATTCAGTTCACAATATGCAGAAGTTTCAGTTCATAGTTGGCTGGTTCTATGGCAGAGGAAAACACCAGAAGAAAGGGTAGGTAGCCCTCTTTTTGTAGCTTCTGCTGTATGCAGGCTACCTGTCTGAGGGCAGGAGCAGCACTCCCATCCTTAATCCCAGCCAGAATGATGACAAACCAGTAAGTAGGCTGATACACCACTCACATGCCCTAGATCCCTCCACCACGCACTCTAGATCCAGCCACCTCTGTGAAGTGCCCCTCATGACTGCAGGAGGCTTTGGGGGGACATCCAAACACAAGCCACAGCATTACTCATTGCAGGGCAGCAAGGACACATCCCCCATATCCTTCACAAGCATTTGTCAAAGTACAGAACATCCTTATAAGGTAAGAATTTTGTATAAAGCCAGGCAAGGGAAGGTTAACTCTGCCTCAGATCACAGTGGGTCAGAGATCATGCTGAAGAGTACAGCCCCCCAACCCTACTCCTGGCTGTGTGAGCCCAGCTCTGAGGGCACACTGCACCTTTCTGCCCTTTGTATCTTTTGTTTCAATCCTTTTACCTGCAGGGCCTCCTAGACCAACAGTCCAGTCTGCCTAGCCTTTGCTCCTCCACACCTCTCCCCAGAAGAATTTCCCTTAAACTATTCCAGTGTGCATATTTCATATCATATTTTACTTTACCACATATTGCATATTATTACTCTACAGCATCTCCAATAGAATTAGTCTTCCTTTTCCTATAAAATCTTTAACCCTGGAGGGAAGAGCTGGTTCCTACTCTTAATTACCATCCATACCACCTAGAGCAGCAGGAATGCCTGCAATAGCTACAAGAAGAAAATGATGCCACCCCCTTCTCTGAAACATCTTACCTGCTTGGTTATCATACAGGTTTCTTCTGTTGCAATTGGATTGCTATCACTAAGCATATAAATGTGGAGTTGCAGTTCTGAGTGCTAAAATATTTCTTCCAGAAAAAGAATGCTATGGCCATAAACATCTCCAGACATGGCAGGGAAGAGGGAATGAATGAATGGAGAAAGAGACATATGAAAACATATCTTGTTCTTTGACCTGGGTGAAATTGTTTATTTGTAAGTGACTGAAAAGCAAAGACTGGTGTGTCTTTGAGCATCAGAAAATAAGGAATGACAGGCCAGAAACTCTTGGTGAGCCATATGGGTAAAGGGTTTTCTGCTTTAGGTACCTTTGCACAGGAAGTGAGGAGATAGAGCCTTCTTAAGTGGGAAGGGGTACAAGAAATAGAGAGGAACGAGATGTTAAGATGTGTTATGCAGTGGGCCAACTCCCCACAAGGAATGTGATTATTACACGGTGCAAACCTGCACAAGTGAAAATATTTTCAAAATAACCTTAGCATCTCAGTAGCAGAGACCAGCAGATAATGATGCAATAACTCCCATTTTTTGAGCCAGCACTGTTATGTCCATTTATATCTCCATGTTGAGTTATCTATCACAAATATAAATATAGATATTTTAAGTTTCACTCAAAAAATAATGAAACCAAGACCTAGAGAACTTGAGTAACATAATATCAGTAAGTCACTTCCTCCAAGAATCAGTCCTTGAATTTCAGGATGGTTATATCTCCCATAGCGGCCCCCAGGGTGTCTTTATTATAGCCTCTGTGCAGTTGTTTATGTCAGAAACATAATAATAGAACAAGCTGTCTCATACATCTGCCTCTGCTATGAGATCCCAGCCTCACCGAGGCCAGTGCTCTGAATCCAGGGCATTTTTCTCTCGGTGTCATTAATACTGCCTTTTAAACACATGTCCTAGAACTTACTTGTTTTTTTTTAAAGTGTACACTGTCAGTGAGAAATGAAAACTTGTCATCAAAGGGGTTTTGCCCTCAGTATGTTTCTATGCAATACTTAACATTATTTAGTTTAAGAGTTATATACTATTTTGTTAGCTTCAAAAAAAGACAATGATTTGCAGTTACTTAACTGAAATATATGATTTTATAACCACATATTATATTTAAAATTTGATAGAAAACACCAGCACTGTTGCCTTTTAGGGAAAACTCAAAACAAAACAAAACCAAATAAAAAAACCACAACAAAATCAAAAGCCAAAATACTGAAAAAGCCAAAATCAATGTCCTCTTTTTCCTCTTATACAACAAATCATACTACATAGGCCCAGGACTGCATAGGCAGAGAGCAGCAGCCAGGTTCAATCCCCAGTGAGCCCTGCTGGCTCCACCCCTGGGTGCCCTGAGATAGTAATTGAGCCTGGGCATGGTGGTGCGTGCCTGTAATCCCAGCACTTGGGAGGCTGTAAACAGGAGAATCACTATGAGTCCAATCTATGTAGTGAGACCCTGTAGACACTCTAGACCCTGTACTAAAAACATACTAAAAAAAAAAAAAGTTAACAAACTAGATCAGCCCAACACTCAGTTATTTTAGTGTCTTTTCCTACACCTAAAAACAGAAGAAAAGTATCTCTTAAAGTTAAAAGTATCTCTTAAGTTAACCACAGAAAATGACAATCAAATTTCTCCTCATCCTATTGCTTATCGCTGACTTGGACTGAGGGCTTTGGAAGCACAGGGCAGCCTTCTGTCACTGAGAATAGTCAGTAGCTTTGCCACACAGGCAAGGCGACTCGGTGTGTCTGCCTTCTTCTTCTTCCTTATGCTGGAGCTGAAGCCTAGGGCCTCATACATGATGAGCCTGGACTCTACCACCAAGCTACCAGACATGTTCTTTCTTGTGACTACACTGCATTTTGGTGGCCAGAAATTAGCAGAAGCCAGGAGTTAGCATGAGGAGAGTATAGTATGTAGTCATTATTGCTCCTGGCCAGAAAGATTGCTGCAGATGCTGGGAAACATTGGTGGGTAATTCTGCAGAATCCTGGCCAGTGGAACCAGTCACTCTGCAGGAGACTCCTTCAGCTGAAACGGTGTGAGGAGACAGCAATGGAGAAGCAGGCTCTGCCCCTGGTCCATGGCAAAGGAAAGGTAGAATTGGGTTGGCCTTGCTGTCACAGCTGGATGACATCAGCAACAGCATGTAATTATCATTAGTGCAGACAGCCACCAGCTAGCAAGGGACAACCAGGGTCTGAATCCTAGGAGCTCAAAATAATAGCAGTGAGCCTTCTCTTGCCATCTCAGATATGCCCAGGCCCTTGGAGAGCTCCTCCTGTGACCTGGCCTGAGTCCTGCAGAACATGAGAAGCCAGGATGGAGCTGGACACTAGACTGGCAGACTCTAAGACAAGTCCTCTCCCCACAGACCCAGCAGGTAAGGGAGGCCTGGTTGGATTTGCAAGAAGAGGGAGAATTCAACTTGGATCAGCCTGGCTCTGGACTGATCACTTCTTCAAAGCACAAAGGCTTTTCAGATGTTCACAAACTGCAGTGAATCGATGCAAAACCAGTGCAGTCATCGTGTGTGTGATCATTACTGATGTGGGAGAAATGGCAGCGCTGAGTACATGAGTGAGATTTAATTGAGGGTCCCCTCCTGCTACAAGCAATGTGATGGCTTTCAAGCTAGAAGGAATAGCACACAATTAAAATTATAGCCACTTCCAAATAATTTCAGAAAGACGATGCACACCTTGAATTTTCTGGATGCTTCACTCTTTCAAAGCAGTTTGATAAATCCTATCTTATTATGATCTTCATAGTTACTGCTGCTTCACTTAAGGGGCTCATTTCATAGACATATCTGAAATCAGAGAAGTTTAATAATTTTCCCAGAATCACACACAATAGTTAATGTGGAAATTAAGACTAGAATCTTGTTTCCTAAATCTAGTGTTTTCGTGCAATAAAGTTTGTGATCTCTTATCTGAAATTGTAAAATCCAGCTTAATTCATTTAGTGGCAAAATTCCCTATGCTCAGCTGCTTTTGGAAACGAAACCTGTTCTGAGATGCTATAAAGCATTGTATTGTCTTTTCAAGGAAAACTGCTCCTATATTCTATAGTGGAAAGTTTCCTGTTGAATTTCAGAAAGCTGCCTCGGCCCAGTGTATTATATTTCTTCTGTGAACCAGGCTGGCTTCATGAAGTCCAAACACTTCTGAATTGAAATGCATATCTGGGACATTTTAGACAATAATGATAGTTCTGAAGGAGACAGCAGCGCACCATCAGAGTCAGGTGTGAGGCACTTGTGTCAATCAGAGGCACTGGTGAACAGTGACTGTAGGGGCCCAACATGTGCTGCTAATGCTGAACAAATTGGACTGTGATGAAAATATACTTAATGTCAACTCAGCAGTTGTTGTGAGGATTCAGTAAAATATGTAAACCATTTGGCACAGTTCATAGGGCACATTCCATAAGTAGAGTGTTAACTATTATCTTTCTTAATAAATTTTGGATCTCATTGTAAGTGATCAAAAGGTAGCAGAGAGGGTGGGTAGCTTGCCTAGGGTCCAGCAGCCAGCATAGGACTGGACATCCAGGATGCCCCTCACCCCAAAGCATATGCATAACCAGTAGGGCAGAGATAGTTCTTAGCTCTCCCAGGGAGCTCCAGAAATCCTTCCAGATCATCATTATGGAAAATTAATTACTGAATCATTGGACTGTAGCATGTGGAAGTGTGCTTTAATGGCATGCTGGTTAGCCAGGTTTTCTTGGCTACAGAGAGAAAGAAGGCAAAGAAGGAGGGGAAAGGAAGGAAGGATTACATTACTAGGAAATATTTTCTAAATTCAGAAGTTGGAATGACTTTACAGAGTGATACAAAGACCTCTTTGCCAAGGAATTATTACAAGTATGGTCCCTCCCTTGGACAGGTAAGATGAAGTCTTTCTGACACTTCTGGGTCTTCTTCCAGGGTTGTGTGAGTCAGGCCAATGACACCTATGGTGGAAGGATGGGGGGATGTTGGAGGCATAACCCTGCATCTAGGTAATGAGAATCCCCTCCTTCCACCCTGCTTCTCTCCACCCGCCCCCCCTTTCTGGTTCTCTGGGTTCTGATTTCCTTATTTGGATCTGGCTGCTTTGGAAGTGACTGTGGTATGAGGGTGGGGGAGGCAGGAGGCTGAGGTCAGAGGACAGCAGTGCCACCGCCAACATTTTCCTCATCCTGGGGCTCCCTTCCCATCCCTGCTCCTCTCCCAGATGGCAAGAGGAGAGCTCTGGGGCTGGAGCCCGGTCTGTCAGGCCTGGCTGGCAACTAAGCCTGAGATTAAAGGGACCTGCAGCCTGGGTTGGCAGCTGTGCCTGATAACCCTGGTGCTGGCTATGCCTCTTGTCTGGCTTTCTCTACTCTTTGGGGCACAGCACTTGAAATCCCAGCCTCCCATCCCAGACTCCTTGACATTTGTCCAGAGATTAATTGGGCTAATCCGCTCTTGGAAGAATAGGTTGGAGAGAGCGTGTCGGGGAGGGTGAGGAGGCCGGCTGGGAGGGCAGAAGCAGTGCTCACAAAGGCACCGGGCTTGCTGGGCCCTTTGAAGGAAGAAAAGAGCAAATTTTTCCACTGTTCCTGGATGAGGCTGACAGGTGGGCAGGGAGGCTGCTGCTCTTCTGTTGTGTCCGCTTGGCCAGAAGGTCTGCACACGCCAGCAGTAATGACTGTTGACAGCTCCAGCTGTCACTTTGGGAGGGTGCACTCCCAAGACACCTTGGCCTGCCATTCTCCCCTAGCACTGAGGGCAGAACCAGAAAGTCCAAGACGGGCCAGGCCCTCAGTGGAAGGCTCCAAGCATGGTCAGGGGTGCTTACAATGAGCACACTTGCATTTTGCTTTGAATAAGGCATGAAAAGTAAACATTGATTACTATTTCAGATTTCTGGTCCGAAGAAGGCAGAGGACCATGGACAGCGTTTTCTTATGCCTTAGTTAGCTGTCTGTATTTCAAATCAGGATACAAAGTTCTTCACCTATTGTCTAATAAGACCAACTCTATTTATTAATAGTAGCCTATTTTGTGCTAAGTCACCAGTCTAAGTATTTTACACATATTAACTTCTTCTTCAACCCAGATGAGGTTGGTGTGAATATTGTTTCATCATGTTGATTAAGGTCACCAAAATTGAAGCTCAGACATCTAGTCTGTGGCCTTGTCCTCCTACACATTGCAGTAGGATGCATTGCTAGCAGAGAGAAGGAGACAGACATTATGCAAGGGGGAGGCCAGGCTAAAACATGCCTGTTCAGACATTGAAAAGTTAGCCCCAGACAGAATGTGCCTCAGGGGAACCAAGGGATAAAGAGCGACAATAATGTATGGAGAACCCAGTGACCACTGAAAGGCCTGAGCCTAAGTGTACTGTAGGTGGGGAGCTTTCTCCAGCCACCCAGATTCTACTAATATGCTGGGCTCTAGGTGAGGTTTAGCAGGCACTGGGTTTGCAAAAGTGAAAAGACTGGTGGTTAACGGGATGAACTTGTGGGAAGGGAGTTCAGTAGGATTTATATTGACAGCCACTATTAAACTATTAATAAAAAGAAGTTTACAAAATATCATTGCAGGGTGAAGGAAGACCTGGAAAGGTGTGGGTTCATCTTTTATCACAGCTGAGCAAACCAGGTAGCGGATATTGCTATGAAAGGAAACTGAACTGACAGATACTGACGTGAGAACTGTGCGCAGACCGCGAGGCACGTCAGTGTGGTTTATGGGCACAAGCACAGCCTCTGGCACAGGAGCATGCAACGTATCTCTGCTCATTCCTTTGATGTGTCCGCTTCCTACCTAACCACAAGAACTCAAGCAGCCTCTCCTCTTCCTGCTGTCTGTCCCCTTGGCTGCTAGGGTGGGTCTGCTGGCCTAAGAAACCAGTATTTACTCTCAAATGGTTGAAAGAAGAGAAGAAAGTGTAGATACTAAATCAAGTCATTTTTTAATTGGTCTTCGAGTCAATGTTAAGTGGGAATATTACCCTCACATTGGGATGGGAAAGTAAATGTTAAGCACATGGCTAACCCAGGACCATGGAGCAAGTGGCAGTGCTGGGTTTGTTCCTTGGCAGGGATGTCCACAGTGTGTCCTGCTGGTCACAGCATCCCCAGCACAGGTGGTAAAGTGGTGAAGCAAGAGACGGGAAATCTTCATCCTTCTGCCCCACTCTTAGCTGTTCCTTTCCTCTGCTTTGCTGTTGGACTATGGACCACCTGCCAGCATGGGGGTCCTTGCCACAGGAGGGAATGGGGTACAGGTGTAGAAGATGGCAGCCGTGGCTCCTCCTTCTCCACTATGGATCCTTCTCCCGGCTCAGCAGCGACCCTCCTTTCTCTCCTCCCACCTCTGCTTCTCGTCCTGCACACGCCCTCACCACCCAGGTGAATTTGGAGGCAGCTGCTCCACTAATAGTCATGAAGAGAAGAGGTGATCTGTTCTTCCATGTTATGCTCCACAGTTTGGCAGGTTGTCCTGTGTACTCAGGGTGGCTTTTGTTTTTCAATATTTTGTTTTGTCCATGTTAGTTTCAATATTTGTTTTTTAAATATCTGTTCTAGGGTTACAGGTGAGAGTTCACTGCATCCAGAAAAACTACATGCTAGAGATGTTCTGGAGATAACCCATTCCAAAGCAAAGAGCTCCAAATAACTGAGGAATAAGCTGTTTTGACAATTTGATGATCACCCAGAAGACTCCTTGTCTCTCCACCAAGTCTTCAGTGTCTGATAAAATGTTCAATGAGTTTCAAGTTACATTAATTTTATTTTAACAACATCTAATTTGATAGCTGGCAAGAAATCAACCCAAATTATCCCTACTTTGTACTGATCCATGCCTTTGGTGGGTGCACCCTACTGCATGCGTCTCAAAAACTGCACTCAGCTGTGCAGCACTTGCGGCTGGCTCGGTGGACTTGAGCACCTCACTTGTACAGACCAATCTTTAGCTTGTTGTGAATCTCAGTGTAACGCGTCCCTCCATTCTTACCCCATTCAATCCATTTTCCACAGAGCATCCAAAGACAGTTTTGAAAACTTAAATCAGATAGGATTGTTTTCTTGCTATAAACCCTTCGAAGTCTTCCTACTGCTTCTAGGAATGCCCCTGAGCATACCTGACCAGGAGCCCCCAGCCGTGTGGGTCCTGGTTCCTGCCTACTCTCAGACTTACTTTAGGCCCACTGGCCTTTGCTCAGTGCCTAGTGTGGCGCTGCCTTGGGGCCTTGGATGCTGCTCTTCTTTCTTCTGAAAAGCCCTTCCCTTGGCTTTTGCCTGGTAGGCTCCTTGTCATGCCTCAAATCTTAAATGTGTAAATGTCACCTTTAATGTCAGGGGGGATCTTTTCCTGAACAGAGCATATGAACCGAATTTTTTATTCATTTTGTTATTTTCTTTTTATCTCTATACCCT
Organism: Ctenomys sociabilis; assembly: GCA_004027165.1. Taxonomy (NCBI): domain Eukaryota; kingdom Metazoa; phylum Chordata; class Mammalia; order Rodentia; family Ctenomyidae; genus Ctenomys; species Ctenomys sociabilis. Next base: position 51,805 of record PVKA01009710.1, on the reverse strand, counting down.
GTTTAATCCCTTTAAGAGATTTGTCATAACCAGCAGGTGTTTACTTTATTAACATTGGGGGTTCTTTGTGACTCTCATTGGAATGTAGGCGTCGAAAGGACAAGGTCTGTGTCTGGTCACTCACAGTTCTATCCTCAGCATAAGAAGTGGTCTTAGGCATGCCCCTGCACACCATATACTTGCTGAATAAATGAATACAGGAGTGAACAATGAGCAAAGGAGATTCCCTGACAGGCATTGGTCAGTAGGAAATATATGTGGAAGTTCTAATAAAAGTATGTAGTCTTTGCATTTTCTGAGGTGAATAGCAGGGCCCTCTGCTTGTAAGCACACTGACGCATCACAGGTTCCAAGAGAAAGGGAGCTCTCATTTGTTAGCGAGCCAGGCCTGAGCACAAAGGCGACATCCTAGGGTCTCAGAGCTACCCCACACAGCCTGCAGCCCTTCCCAGTCTGCCTACTTCCTCCTAAATCCCAGATCTTCCTCAAGCCACAGATGATTTTGGTCATGGCAAGTGCAACTGAGAATGGATTTGGGAGATTCTATCTCCTTACCTTGGGCCATTTGTTTATAGGCCTTTAAACAAAGCATCTGCTTTTATATAAAGATGTAAGATGCATAGAGGCAATGGTCGGCATGTAGCTTTTGGAAGGCAGCTTGTCCCGTGACAGTGGCTATCTCGCTGCCTCCTGGTGCTGGCCACTTTCAGAGAGTGTGTGCATGGCCACATGAAAGGCTCTGTGTTTTCTTCCAAGTGTTGTCTTAGCACCCTCAGAAGCAAGGGAGTCTTACCAGCTCTACAAACACTGAGTTTCTGGTTCAGCCTGAAACTTGTCTCAAACAAAGGAAAGCTGATCAGACAAGGCTGTCTCTGCCTCCACTGCCCCTCTGATTCTGAAATAGGCCACAGCATCAGATCTTGGAAAATAACTCCTCCAAACACTCATGTTGTATAGATCCTCAGAAATAGGTTTTCTTAGGTTAAGATGCTGCTTTGTTTCAAATTTTATGTTAGTTCATATTTATAACACTCACTACAATCTCCAATGTGGCATACTGACTAAGTTTTTCTAGATCTGTGTTAAGGAAAACTGATGTGGATTCAAAATGGATAATGGTAAGGACTTTTTAAGTAATTGTCGGGAAATGTTTATTTTCCTCTATATTATCACTTCTTTTGAGACCAGAAAGTAATTTCCTAAATTGTGGCCTATGGTGATAATCTCCTAAATATAGTCTCTCTTCCTGGTGAAAGGATTGGGGGGGGGGGTCCTTGTTTTGTTTATTGCTTTTGAATTATTTATAGATTTGAAGCTACCCCACTGAGCACTGGCACATCGGCCAGGTGCATTGGGCCTCAATGGGTTGGAAAGGAAATTCAGGGAAGTGATGGAAACCACATTCACAGTTTATTTGCTCACAGATGTTCGCATAATAGAAGCCGAAATTTAAGATCTAGTTCCTTTCTCTTTGTATTACAAGAGACAAAGAAAGACAGTTGTGTGGGAGTTGGGAAGGCCTGGGGCCAGGAACTCTAGGAAAGGTTGAGAATACCCATGTCCACCAAGCCTGGCAGGGAGCAGTTCATTAATAGAATTGAATCTCATTCCCAGTGGTGCAGACTAGGGCAATGACTGGGGTGTTTCATTCAGGGTGGGTCACTAAGAGGTGACTTTTACATGAAGAAGGAACCAGGGCTTGATCCCAGGTGACAACTTAGAGACCTGCCCATTGATCTCTCTGCTACCCAACGCCCCCATGAGCTGCAAGGAAAAGACGGTGTCTCATGCCGGTCACAGAAGCTCCTGCTCACTTACGATTCCATAAAGACATCAGCTGCACACTTTCTCTGCCTGCATCAGCAATCATGTTAATCTGTGTCTACTACAGTTGCTTTGTGGTATGGAGTTCCCTGTTCTCTCATGCAAGAGAAGGTGGGACAGTGTGAATGAAAGAGAAACCTGTGCAGTGGGTTTTAGAGGTTTGGACTTCATAAATTAGCTATTTGAAAGTGTCAGTTCCTCCTGTCCGGTGGGCTTCTGTCAGCATCATCAGTGACCGTGGTTGGTGGCATCTGAATAATGGTATTCATGATGTGAACAGCTACATTTTAGCTACATGTTTAGACAGCCAAATCAAGGGTTGTAGTGCTTTCCAATATATTATGATTCTTCTAAAAATTAGAGTTCATTACAGGTTAGAAGTACCTCCTTTGCTTTGCCACTCAAGGCAGTAGAACAGACAGGACTGTGCCTGGTTTGCCAGACCAATAAATATTTTTTTGATGTCTCTAAATGTCTTATTTTCACCTATATAAAATTTAAAATAAACATACACTTGTGATGTAAGTCTGACTCTTTACTTTCTCTGAAACTTGTACTATATGAATAGTGGAACTCATTATCTGTTGATGATGTACTTGCTGCTGTATCAAGCAACCCCAACATTTCAGTGGCATCTTAGTTTCTTTCCTCTTTTTTACTGAGACAAAATGCCAGATACTAAAAGTAGAAGGAGAAAAAGCGCTACTGTAGCTAATAATTTTCAGAAGTTTCAGTTCATAATGTGTAGAGGATAGGTGTGTAGAGGGCAGGGGCCACAGAAGAGGAGTCAGTTCATGACAGTACAGCATGAAGTAGAGAAGTAGCTAGTGGTGCCAGCAGGCCTCTTTCTGTCCCCGATAGTCTACCAAGGCTACACGTCCTTAAGGTGGGCCTTCCCATGACCGCATCCAGAAGTATGACAAGCCAATCAGTGGATTACTTTAGTAATCACACATCCTTAATTCCAGCTTCACACACTTAATCCCTGTATCACACACTGTGAATCCAGATGCCCCCCAAAAACCCCGCCCATGAACTCAAGAGGCTTTGAGGAGACATCTAGCCATAAGCCATAGCAAGTAGTTAGCAAAATAATTGATTTCTTGCTCAGATGGGGCAAGAGATGTTCTGTTTAGCCAGCCATAGACCTAGATTCTGTCTTATGGCTCCACTGTCTTGTGGGCCCCTGGTGTCTTGCCTACTTAGCTAGAAAGAAGGAGCAGCTATCATGAGCTAGAGAGGTTTATATGTCACTCTTAGAGGGCTCTACATAAAGGCACTTCTATTGCCTAGAATTTGCTCACATAGCCATACTATATGAGGAAGGCTGAAGTGGAGATAGGCATCATGGCCAGGAAAGAAAGAAAAAAACAAGCACTAATAAACAATATTAGCAGTATTCACATCAAAAAATAAAAAGGAGGAGGAGAAAGAGAAAGAGAATAGAGAAAGGAAGGAAGAAGACTTGAAACTTCCAAAAGCCTTATGATCTGGAAGCTGGTAATCATGTTTATTCTCAGAGCATTAGCTGCAAAGACAGAGTTCAGGTTACATTTTGGTTGAATGACCGAGTATTTGCATGCATGCTTATCGGCACTGTCTTTGATAATGTATTCATCCCAGGCTCACTTGGGAGTATCTGTAGATGAAGCTGAAACCACTACAGATGTTAAGAGAGTATGGGATGCTCTCTTGGTCACATTTCTGAATTTTCCTCCTGGTGGAGATCATTGTTTAGTGCATATGTGTATTAATTTCTGGCAAGGAGTATGGCTGCCTCATAACATTGTGCAACTTTGTTATGTAATCATTATCAGTTTATGACACCTTGATAGACTGAGGGCTTTCTTTTCCACTTTTGTGTTTCTTCAGAGATTTCTGAGTTAATGATATAGTCATTCATCCAGTTAAGGAGATTGATTGTAACAGTTCACCAGTGTGACTGTGAGCAGCACATCAGGATACTCCATATCACTTTGCCTATGCTTGTACCCACTATTGGGTGTCTGGATTGCTGAATGACAGATTGCCAGATACCTGCTGTGTATGAAAATGAGCTCCACTGCTTATCTTTTGCACATTGCGTGTTCTTCACCATGAATTCCTTGAGCCCTAGGGCTTATTTTGCACATACTGAACCCTGGTGTCCGACTCGTTGTCTCTGACCTGGCAGACTCCAATAAATGTTCTTTGTGGCTCTTCTCCAAGTCCAGCCTCAGACCAGGCACATCAATATGACAGGGGAACCTGTAAAATCTGCAGTCCTAGGCTCACCATAGACCCATAGAGTCACAGCTATGGACAGAGACCTTAATAGATAAAGAAATGATCCTGGCTTGTCCAAATGGACCCTGGATGGAGTCACATGTATTCTTATTAAAAGGAGGTGGGAGGCTGGGGAGATAGCTCAGAGGTCTAAGTGTCTGCCTGGCAAGCACAAGGTCTAGAGTTGGATCCCAGGTACCTAATGCTGTTCTGGCCCCTGACACACAGTGCCAGCATGAAACAGGGTGTGGTGGTGCACACATGGAATCCCAGTACTGGGGAATCTGAGACAGGAGAATCACTATGAGTCTGAACTGTGTAGTGAGACCCTGTATCAAAATAATAAATAAATAAATAAATATAGGTGGGGCAGGGTGGGATTGTTCTCACACACACAGAGCAATGCAAAGCACAGCAGAGAGAGAGAGAGAGAGAGAGAGAGAGAGAGAGAGAGAGAGAGAGAGAGAGAGTCCAAGCGCTAGATGAGAAGATCAGGGTGGTGCGGCCAACAGCCCAGGAACGTGCAGATAGAAGTAAGGAATGATTGACCCTAAAGTCTTTGGAAGGAGAGAAGAGATTCCTTATCACTACCTTTATTTTGGTCCAGCCATACTGATTTGGGATTTTAAGGAAGATTATAAGAGAATAAGCTTCTATTGGTAGTTTTGTCAGCGAATTTGTGACAATTTATTACAGCAGTTACAAGAAATTAATCCAAGCAGCACTGTCCAATTGTTTTGTTTTTGTACCTGGTCAGTAAAATATTGAGGACACATAATGGAAATTGTGTGTGCTTGGAAAATATTTGCATATAACTCCAGGACAATGTATTGTACATGTGGAGAGAGGAAGGGGAGAGGAGAGGATGGAAAAGGGCTAATGATGCATCACATACATGAAATATAACCTGTATACATTGTACATGTGAGCTATAAGAATAACAGAAGTAGGGAAAGGAGATCCAGAGCCCAAAGGAGGGAGGGAGGTTGGTAGAAGGGGAAGTAAAAAGAATACAGATGTGTTCTGTCCACTCCCTGAGGTGAATGTAAACATTATATACTCCAAATTACAAACAAAAATTTTTCACTAAAAAATGAAAGCAAATTTTCTAGGAAAAGTTGTAAAAAATAAAACTGATATCAGTGATTTTTAAAAGACACACAAATGAAAATTATAAATAAAATTATCAATGAAGCACTGAGAACAAAACCAAATGATGTGCATAATTTTGTACTATTAGTGGTATTATAAATATTTTACTCTTGCTAAAAGTTATGTTTTAGACAGCAACATGAATGAATATGTAGTCAAGTATGGAAATCTTGGTTTCATACTTTTTAAAATTTTTGTAAATCATTCTTTAAAGGTAGGTTCAGCATTGTCAAATTCCTATTACTTTGTTTAATGAAATTTTGTACCATTTCTAACTTATTTTTAACATTTTGCACTCTTTAAGAATTGAAAGAAAGAAAGAAAGAAAGAAAGAAAGAAAGAAAGAAAGAAAGAAAGAAAGAAAGAAAGAAAGAAAGAAAGAAAGATACAGTTCAGATCAGATATACCAGCATCACAGCTACCTGGAGGCTGAAGCAGGACACTTACAAGTTTGAGGCAAGCTATTAGGGGAATTTAGGAAGCTCCTATCTCACAATTCAAACAAAAAAGAAACAAACAAATAAATGAGTTAGGGATGTATGTCAGTGAACATCTGTCTCCCTCAAAGAGATCTGGTTCAAAGTTCAATTTTTTAAAATTTCTTGTGGTGTTGGCTTTGGTAGCTTTGGACAGTTGCTTCTCAGGAAGTTCAGCCCTGGCTGTGCTTACTGGAATGGTTTATCTTCTCATTTTCTGATCCCATTCACTAATTATACAAATCATATTTTAGCACATTTGGCTAATAAATTTCTACCTTCATCACCTTGTCAATCAGTTGCTCTGGTAGACTAATCAGATGATATCAAGTCCGTATGCTTTTAACAAATACATTCAAACTCCACAGAATGTCTTTATTTAGAAGACTTAAAAATAGACACAAGTTTCTAAGAGAGCAGATAAGAGAATATTTTAAATGAGACGTAGTGTTTTCAAGCAACAAGATCATATAATCATGCAAATATTTCCAGACATCTGTTCTCAAAATGTTCTCTTAAGTGATTTTAAAAATGCATTGTTAAAACACTCCTCTATTGAAGAGGAGCAGAACAAAAAGGAAGAAATAAATCTTTAGAAAATTAAATAATAAATTTTTTGTTTTGGAAAATATTTTTGTAATGCCTCAGAGTTGGTATATGTAAGAATATTACAAAAAGCCACAGAAAATTTGAATGGTTGTATTTGGTGAAAGAACATGAAAATGAACTTTACATTTAATAGCCCTTCAGTAACTGCTGTGAGACAGCTAATGGACCTGTGTGGCACAGAGTGGCTCGTGGGTCCTGCTGTCCCATGACAATACCTGGCTTATTGAAGGGAAAATAATCCATACTACTGTGGGGCTAGTGCCTGCTCTCACTAGGCTGGAAGTGTGTCAGTGGTTCGGAGTGCGCTGTCCACTCCTCTAGGCCTGGAACTTCTCCTGTGCTGAAAGCACCTCACTGTCCCTGCCCCAGATTTCACCTTTGGACCTGTGGCCACCTGCATTTGAGGCCACTGCCACGTGTACAAAGAAGATCAGTCAAGTGTAATTTCTCCTTTTAGTATTTGGATAAACATGGAAATTCCATTATTTCACTCCCATGCAATGGTGAACAGTTTTTAAACTTCCTGGGATGTGAACCATGACAGAGAGCATGACTCTACAGCAGTAGAGATAGAGCAGAATCTGGCAAGATGGGACATAGAAGGAGGTGGGTGTCTGTTGAAAATAAAGTACAGGAGAAGGAATGACAGGAGAGGATAGAAATAGGTATGAAAATAGAAATTTCTAAGCAAAGGCAACTATGGGTTTCTCAAAAAAAATGGACCCCAAAATAGAGACCAGCATGCAGATCTTGAGATGAAGTCTTGCTCACAGAGAATTTGTGTGTTGGGGGAAGTGGGCGCTTGGCCCTGGCTCATCCAGGGGGGGTGCGCTGAACCTCTGCAGGACTGTTGGATGCAGGCTGCTCTGGGAAATGGGACATCAGTAAGGTAGCAAAACCCTGGGTGTGTGGAGCTGAGGGCATCCAGGAGAGTCTTGGCTGCTGCTAGCAGAACTGTGCCCGGTGCCACAGTGCAGTAGCTGCAGGAGCAAATGTGCTTTGCTACCAAGATCCTGAGTCTCAGCAGAGTGAATGGCTGTGGCCTAAATAATGCAAAAATTAACTAAGAAAAAGAAGCATTAATTTTTAAAATATTAATTGCATTCTCTAAGCCACATATTCCCAAAAAAAGGCCGTACAGCCTTCAAGAGAAGTTAAAATTTGTTTTGGGGAGATAAAAACAAATTTTACTTTTTGTATGTACTAAGCATTGACATACAGTAGCTAAACAGATGTGCAATGTATTTGTGGCACTAAAGTGTTACAGGGTGGAGTGGTGATGGGGAAGATGTTAGACTTCTTGGAGGGGCGATATGGAAAAATTGTTGAGTAATATTATATTAGGCAGTTACTGAATAGTAAGCATATGTGCGTGTGTGTGTGTGTGTGTGTGTGTGTGTGTGTAGGGAAGGATTCCCTGAGTACCTTAAATAAAACACTTAGAATTTACACCAATACTTAGAATTCAGGCCAAGAAAAGCATAAGCAAGAAGGGAACAGAATGAGTCCTTCCTTTTCTGTAGATACCCCAGAATTCAAGTCGTATTTTTCTGTGGGTTTTAGGTCCTTTCAGTCTCCTATGCTTTTCTAAAAGAAAACCTTGACTCTATTGCTGATGCAGGTGATCAGTCTGCAGGGACAGGTGGCCTCTTGTTTAGAGGAGCCCTGGGGGGGGGATATCAATTACTTATTAGGAAGAAGGAGCCAAGGCCCAGAAGAGACATTTAATCCACCAAGGGTCACAGGAGTCAATGACAGTTTTGGACTTAGAACATTAATGGAAGCTTTATTCACTTGAACACCCAATTTTCCAGGGCAGAGCACAAGCTGGTTTCCCTTCAAAGCCAGATCCTTCGTTTATGGCATCTGACACTCCATTTTTCTTAATTATCTACTAGTGCTGCTTAGAAAAATATGGGTGCCTCTGTGTAACACTGGAAGAGAAAAATCAGGCTGTTCAACTAGGAAGCATTATGTAAACTGAGAGGGACGCATTATGATCAACAAGCTGTCAGGAGGAACAATGAAAAATTGCATGCAAAGAAAACTGACTTCTTTGACAAAAGGAATCAGAGTGTGCAGATACTTTGTCATGCTGTGTGGGACTAGAATAGTCCTTACTTCATACCTCCTATGGGGTAAGAATGGTGCAGTTGTCCATTCCAGAAGTCCTGGTCCCCATGAAGACAGAGCCAGGTACAAACAGATGTTCAGTAATTATTCATAAGATGCACAAATGTATTGGCCATTCCTCTAGTATCCATAGCCTCTACTCTGACAGACTTTGGCAAGCTCTCCTGCAGTCTCCCTGGTTGTGATACTGCACATGGGTAGTGTGGTGTGACTTTTTGTGTTATAAGGTAGTTGCTGCTCTAACATTTATGCAGATGAGGGCATGGGTGATTGAAGGACAGAGGGTTAGAAGCAGAGTATCTCTCATTTCACATTTGCCCTTCAGCCTTGTCTTGTTTTACTGCCTAATAGTGTATATTGGTCTGGACCTACAGAGTAGTTGGCATCTAGCAAGTACATTTGGAGAACCTACATGCCAGGCACTGCCTGCAGAGTATGAAGACCAATGATTAGACCCTGATCTCAGCTCATTGTTTAGGATGGGGCAGGTCCCAGCAGACAGGGGTTGTAGGATGACAGCAAGTCCACTAGTTGGGCTGCCCAAGGAAACTACACTGGAATTGTGCTGGTTTATTTTCATGGATCTCACAGGATATGGGGTAAGAAAGAGATGTCAAAACTGAATTCTGAATTAGATTGAGAAAAGAATCAGGAAAGCTAAGCCTCTGTGACTCACTGGTCCTCCTCTTCCCCATGCATACGGACAGCCCCAGGTTCCCTGCCCCAACTTGAGCCCATGATGATCACCACGGCTGTGGAGTTGGGATGATGAGAAGGAGAGTGCACCTGATGGGGTGGGGGCTACAGCACAGGGGTCACACGGTTAGAGAAGGAGGGCTGTGTACAAGAGATGGGCTTCATTGCAGCCAACATCTGCTGAGTGTTTGCGTTTCTCAGCATGCTAAATGCATTATTCCATTGGAGTTTTCTACAATAGTTATATATGGCTGGCATTACTACTACTACTACTACTACTAGAACTACTACTACTATTACTATTACTATTACTATTGGATTTTCAGATGTGGCAAATGAAGCACAGACCTCTGAACTGACTTTCCATCACACTGAGTTGTCACTAGCTGCCACAGTAAGTGGGAGAAGCAGACTTCAGGTTCTTGACGACCACTCTACCCTGGACTATACATGATAGATTGAAGAAATGTGTTGAAAACCAAGTCGAAGGTGGACAGCCAAGATTCTGATTTGCAAACCATTCCCATGATGTAGTCGCCATGATGAGACACACCAAGGAAGAACAGATTTGCAAGGTCAGGAAAAGGTGTGGCTTGGACCAACTTGAGGATAGAGTCTCTTGGGACCTGAAGGTCCACATACTAAGTCAGCAGGTGGTATATGGTGCTGGGATTCAGGAGAGAAATGTGACTCCAGGAGAAATCAAGCAAGCTCTAAACAACAAAGCAAGGATGTAAACAAACAAATAAACAAACACAAAAAACACAAAGGGAAATTTAAACATTTTAAATAATACTTGAAAATATAATTTTGTCTTTCATGCAGTTGATATCCAATCACTAGATATCCTATTCTCCAGCATTTACACAAAGTAGGCTTTCACGTAGATGTAGATTTCTCTGGCTTTTCTCCTTTGGAAGCCAAACGTTGAGTGTTGTGTGCAGTGTGTGTATGTCTGTGTGTGTGTGTGTGTGTATAGTAGTGATGAATTTGTAGCCACACACTTGTAGTCTCTCACCTAACATTCGTGGCACTGTGCAACATCAGACATGTAGCTATGGTCCCACTGACCTTGTGCACTGACCACTGAAGCTGACAGATAGCATTGAGACAGGAGATGCCACTGATGTGTTCATGAGTGTCTGAAAAGGATGTTTCAGGGCTCATGTATTCAATAAATCCACTTACAAAACTGATGGGATATTTTATATTATGGGGAAGATAAATTAACTTCATGCCTGTGCTGTTCTTTGTTCCCTGCCTAGCAGTGGGGGCTGCCTATGTGCAGCTGCTGCCAGCAGGAAACTGCATTTCAATCTTTCAGGAAAGAGCCTTCCAGGGGGACAAGGGCATCTCTCCACCTAGAGCTCAACACACGCCCTGCTTCCTGACTTTGTGGCAAGGCCTTATGGAATCTTTTTCACACAGATGTTAGGTGCTGAGCGGTCCAACACCAAAGGTCTCAGCATGACCTTAGTGGTGGCTGCCTGTGTCACCAGCCACAGAGTCCCCAAGCCTTTTCTTTCTGCCCGCTAGGGTGGGGTGGAAGACCAGGACTGCTGCATTTGACTTGTGGTGCATTGGAGCCTTGGTAACCAGAACATTACACAAGAGAAGGAAAAGATAATGTATTAAGTGGTGCAAAGCCATTTGACAAAAAAAAAGTTGGACCTGCAGATTTCTGAATAAGCAAGGCGATAGGTGCCCAAAGACACATCTCTAACTTTCTATCTCTAAAAGCAGTTGTCAAAGGTTCTATACAACCAAAAGAGCTGATTAATGAGTTACTTCTGAGAGAAAAGATATTTTCTTTAAAAAGTTAGCATTATTATTTTTATTGTTAAATGAGTAATCTTTAGCATTTATTTTTTTTTTATATATTTGGTACAGGATCTCACTATGTAGCTCGGATTCCTAGTGAGCCCCCTAGTTTCAGCCTCCCAAGCACTGGGATTATAGGCCTGTGCCACCATGCCTAGTCTCAGTGGCTGGCTCAGTGTGCCTGGGGGCTGAGCTGGCACAATTGAACCCTGGTTCTTTTGCTTGCCTAAGGAGGTTCTTAGTCCTCTGAGCTATCTTGCTGGGCCTAGTATTTAAACTTTAAAATTGCTTTTGTAATCATTACTAACACTCACTAGAAATGCGTATATTCTCAGATCATACGTGTGCATGTGTGCATGCTTCATCTCTTAGTATGGACATTATGAACTCTTTCCTACTTTCATTTCAAGCATATTAAAATGTGCATTAGTAAGAATGACATTACTGTGTCAGTTATTAATTGTTAGTAATTATCAGTATAAGGCAAATTTCTTCTTATGTGATATATCTACTTATGCCTTGCTGTGCCACACTGAAAAAAGCGTGGATGGAAAAGAAAGAGCAGGGAGATGGATTTCTCTCTGGGGCAGCAGGCAAGGGAGAACTGCAGTCAGTGCACAAGTCTGTGTAGCAGTCATGCGCTAGACACCTACTCTGTGCCTCTGAGCAAGACCTATCCTGCTCCTGGGACTCTCCGCTCCTTCAAGGGAGGCCCTTGGCCCTGCTGTGTGAGTCATCAGGGAGCCATTCAGGTAGGCCATGAGGCAGCCCTGTGAGAAGGTGAGCTGGGAGGGAAATAATCACAAATGTGCTGGGTGTTAGCCTAGTTTTCCTCACAGGAACAAAATATATGAGGTAAGCAATTTTAACAGAGGAAATATTTATTTTGGTTTATGTTTTCAGCTGGGTCAATAGCTTTTGGGTTTATGGGAAGGAAGATTGTCATGGAGGGAAGCCTGAAGTGGAGCAAAGAGCTGCTCACATCATGGTGGTGAGGGGGGAGGGGGAGGGGACAGGAGAAGAGAAAGGGAAGAAAGGAACAGAGGTGGAGGGAAGATTGGGGCCCCAACAGCCCTCTGAGGTCCCACCATGAGCTGCCTTCCTTCTGCCATGCTCCCTTCCGGCCCCACACCCTCCCAGCAGAGCCATAGGGTGACCACCACGCCCCCAGGGTTCAGGACTCTGGAGAGCACTGTATATCCAGACTAAGATTATAATGTGGTATCAGCCAGGAAAACGTGCTGTGAAGATAAATGTGAGGGAAGAGAATGAGGGGCTGTTCATTCCCAGTGGGGAATCTGAGGAGAGGCTGGAGCCCTAGCCTGAGCAGAGGCAGCTGGTCCTGGGAGTCCTGGAGGAAGGGCTTCCTGAGTTTTCACAGGGGGATCTGCCGCTGACCCAAACCAGCAGCTTTGAAACAACCTCCGAAGGGGCTCGCCTGCTCTAGGGAAGTGGAAAGTGGAGGCCTGTCCCCAAGCGTGAGCTGCCACGTGCATTAAGCACAGGTTTGTGACAGTGGTTTGCTCCCTGCCAGGCCTGACAAGGCAGTACCCTTTGTGCTTGCTAAGAATGGATTTCCTCTCTGAAGCACCATGAGGGCTGAGATGCTAGCCAGGAACTGCTGAGCTAGTCTCTCCTTTTCCAGTTCTCCCTTCAGAAGGCTGCTTCCTCACAAGCATTCTTGACTGTGGACTATATGTAAAGTTCTAAGCCATGTGAGCAGCTAGTTAAATATTGCCAGCTGGCTAGACTCCAGCCTTTGGTTATCAAGTAGTTGGTGGAACATGGTCTTGTGCAACACCATGAAGAAGTGTGAGCTTTTGTCCTGAGGACCATATGGAGCTGGGGGAGTCTCTTTTCCCACACCCTTCTACTGAGCTTCCTTTTAGTTATAGAAATTTTTAACGAATTTGACCAGACCGGTATAAAAACTTCACATTCTGAGCCAGTGGCAATACCTCCTAATCCTTCTGACTCGTAATACAGAGAGCAGCAGAGGCCACGCCTGCAGGCCTTCAGCCAGGCTGCCTGGGTCTGCCCTGCCCGCCACTCACAAGCTGTGTGACCTTAAACATATAGCACACAAGGCACTTAAGCTAACACTTGTCATGAAGCAAGTACTATGCTCACATTAATCACTGCTAGCATAGCTATTACAGTGTGACACTTTTTTCCTGTTTTTTTCTTAAGTTACATTGTATAGAACTTGGTGACCCATTCTTCTCAATGAAACTATTACAGACATCTTTCTAGATCCAAATCTAAACATATGTAGATATTACTATTAGTTTTTGACAGCTGTGTAGTACTACTTACTGTACATTGCCAATTAGATGAGTGTTACATTTTTAGTAAGCATTGGGTTGTTTCTAAGTTTTTTAGTCAGCCAGGCAATGTGGCAAGTGCAGACTATTTTACATTATATCCTTCTGTTCTGTCGCTTTAAGACTGAGATTGTTAGATCATAAGTCAGGAGATTTTAAGGCAGTAATAGAGATCTCAAAATACCACAGCAATTTGCACTCGTACCAGAAATCCATGAGGGATCATTTCCCCATGTGCTTACTGGCAGGGCAGATTATCAATCTTTAATGTTTTTCCATTTCAGTAGGCAAAAAATAGAATCCCATTGTCCTTTCCATTGACATTTCCCTGGCTGCCAGCAAGGTTGGTACATGGAAGTGCCTACGAAGGGACATTAAACACCAAGATGTCCAGCTGGGAGGCCTCAGTAGGGCAAAGTGGTAGGACGGGAGTGGGAGATGCAGGCATGACACTGGAGAAGGGGGTAAGGGCTCTTTCTGTTCCCTTCCTTATTATTTGACATTAATCTCAGCACTCAGATGTCACCCTCCAGCCCTTGGTCCCTGTCCTAGCTCCAGCACCATGCTGCACCTCCTCGTCCATGTCAGGCCCCTGTAGGAGCAGCAGCTGTGGGGCAGCATGAACTCCACGGCCCAGAACCAGGGCCTACTGTCTACTTCCCCTGCACCCCATACCTTGGTTTTCCCCACTTCTCTCTACCTGTTTTTATTTTTAGCTTATCTTTTTCTGTCTTCCATTAATTACTTTGTAATAATCTAGAGTGAGGTGTGTTTCTTCAATTCACCTCTGAGTCTCCATTCTTGTAGCTTTGGAACTCTGGACTAAATTGCAAAGAAGCAAATCTCTGTTACATCAGTTGCATCAGATAACAACAGTTCTTTAAGATAAGGATTATAAAGATATGCTAACAAGTTATGCATTATGGTGCTTTGCTAGGTGTAATGTTTTCCACACTGTCTCCAATATGGTACCCAAAGTTTAATAGTTAAATTCTTGCAGCAATTGAACTTGGAAGTGAGCAAAACAGACTCTTCATATCCACCTTAAATCCCCACCGGTTACTTATTTACTTATTTATTGAGACTGGGTCTCACTCTATAGGTCAGCCTGTCCTTGAACTTACCATTTAGTGCAGGATGGCCACAAACTCACAGCTACCCTCCTGCCTCAGCCTCCTGAGTGCTGGGATTACACACATCACACCCAGATTAAATTTCCACTGTTGATGTGCACTTGATTATACATCCCTTTCTTACTAGTCAAGTTCTCTGGTAAGATTCTGCCTCTCTCCCTTACTTATTTTTAGTGACCAATAACATCAATCAGCAAACGGGCATTTGTCGTCCACTTTTTGTAAGAGCTTCAAGAAGACAAAGGAAACAGGGCAAATGGCATTCCAGCAGTCTTTGTATCACTGGAATCAGAAATGTACTAGGCCTGGTGGTGCACACCTGGAGTCCTAGCAGTCTAGGAGGTCGAGGCAGGAGGATTGAGAGCTGGAGCCCAGCCTCGGCAACTCAGTGAATTAGCAGAATTAGTGTTTTGTAAGCTTTTCCAAAATGGCACAGGGTTTGTTTTTCTTTCTTTCTTTTCTTTTTCTTTCTTTCTTTCTTTCTTTCTTTCTTTCTTTCTTTCTTTCTTTCTTTCTTTCTTTCTTTCTTTCTTTCTTTCTTTCTTTTTTTTTCTTTGTGGAACTGGTGATTGAACTCAGGCTCTTGTGCTTAGCAGGCAAGCACTTATTCTACTGAGATATCTCCCTGGCCTTTAGAGATCTTTAATAACATTTCCATAGTGAGAATGTGTAGGATAGATACTACTGTCATGAGAATTTGTACCTCTCTGACTTCCCATGAGTAGCGTGGGAAGTGCACTCAGAAAAGTGCACCTTTAAAACATGTTACTGCTCAGATAGCAATAAGGAGCTTGACTACATCAGTATAATAGAGGCTTTTGAGTACAAAGTGTCCTCAGTAGATTTCAATACAACAGTAGCTCATGGAATAATTGTCTTTTCATGTTCCAGAGTTTTTCTATTGAAATAATAAGAAAATATATGAGGGATAGTATTTCAGTATTAACTATTAATAATTTAATTTAGTATATTGATAGTATTAACTAAAACTAATGGGTTTTGATAAATAATGGAGAGAATTCTAGGCTAGGCATCTGTTGGCCACATAAAGAAATAAGAATTCTGTGGCTGATTTATTTCACTAAACATTAATGGCCCCAAAGTGCATCCATTTTCCTATAAATGATTCAAGTTTTTCTTTCCTTATTGCACAGTAATACTCCTCTGTGTAAATAACACATTTTCTATATGCATCCATCTATTGATAGAAATACATATTGCTTCCAAGATTTAGCTGGTATATATGTACCCCTATGAACACAGGCATACACATATGTATGTATATTTTATACACTATAATATGATGTCTTTAAGTCCTTGGGAAGGTACCTAGAAGGGAAATAGCTGGGTCAAATGGACTTTCTAATTTTAAAATTTTGGGGGTTCTCCCTACTGATTTCTATAGTGGCTGTACCACTTTACAGTCTCACCACCAGTATAGAAGGGCTCCTTTTTCTCCACAGCCTCTCCAACATTTATTATTTAATGTTTTGGTCATGACCACACTTTCTGGGGTAAGACAGTGCTTTAATTTCCATTTCCCTTATGCCAGCATTGTTGAACATTTCTTCATGTACAGGAGTGCCTGGGTTCATGGACTTTATTCTTTCCATGACTGTGCTCACAAACCGGAGAAGCTTGACCGTGGAAAAGAGTGGAAAGAATGAAGTTTGTGCACTGAGGCACAGCTACGTTTACTGGACATCCATACTTCCTCTGTGAAGCACTGTTCATTTTGCTTGCCCGTTGAAATAATTAGAAAATATATGAGGAATTAACTATTAAATATTCAGTATTAATTATTAATAGTTTAGTATATTGATAACATTAAGTAAAACTAATGAGTTTTAAGAAATAATGGAGAGAAATCTTGAAAACAACACATATGTCTATCAACCGATGGATGCATACAGAAAATGTGTTATTTACACAGAGGAGTATTACTGTGCCATAAAGAAAGAAAAAGAACAAAATAAAAGATAGATACAGTAACTGGGAATCAAGGAGATGGATCATTCTCAAAGGAGTAGGGGCTCCAGAGATGGAGGGAGGGAAAGGACAAAATCAACGGGATGTGTTGTCTGTGTACAAACTTCCCACAAGGAGTATAAATGTTATGCACTACACATAGTACCTAGGTACTGATAAACTTTGTAAAAATTCAGAATTTTTAAAAAGGTCTTCAATTTACCTGAACCTTGCTGTATGTATGAGACATGAGAACAAAATTTTAATAAGAGTTTTTAGGTCCTTTTACTCCAAATCTCTTTGGAGTAGATGAAACCCAGTTGAGCCAATAGCTGTACCCAAGGGGCTCAGGCTGCTACCTCTTTGATTTGGAATGAAGGAGAGTATGAGGGAAGACCTTCTGGGGCAGGGGCAGGAGAGAAGCTGACAGCTTCTTCTCTCCCACGTATGCCTCTTCATGCTTCTAACCTCGCTAGGTAATCCGATCGGCAAACTATTACATTTTGTATTGTGAACAAAAGGAACAAAATATAATAAAGAGACTTAAGTGGGAATATCCACTAAGATGGCTCCACCATACCTTGAAGCTGTACTCTAGCAGTTTGACTTTGGGTGAACCCTTTGGCTTCTCCACATCTGTTTTCCCATCTCTGAAATAAATAGTGGCTCTCAAAACTGCTTCTATCAGTGCCTTAACATTCTGTTATCATGTTCTATTTAACTTTTGCTAAAAAATTATGGCTGCTACTGTGCCCCCAGAGTGCTCAGTAAACTGACAGAAAGTATAATATACTGACAAAATAAGAGGCTCTAGGACAATGAGTCAACTTAAATAGAATCTATGTCATGTGACTTGCATCTTTTATATGTTGGAGTTTCATGTGTGGAAAATAAGTATTATTTTTTTTCCAAAAGAGATAAAGTTTTGGAGATTCAACTTTTTATTTCAAGGGAAAAAAAAGATACTCGTTTTTCCAATAGACTAAAACAACCCTAAAATATTGCTGTGGGGGATTAGTTCAGGCTTGGGCTGGAGGAGTGTAGAGAATGCGAATGTCTCTTAATAAACATTGCTTCTTCTTCTTCTTCTTCTTCTTCTTCTTCTTCTTCTTCTTCTTCTTCTTCTTCTTCTTCTTCTTCTTCTTCTTCTTCTTCTTCTTCTTCTTCTTCTTCTGTTCAGGGTCTCACTACTAGATTGGACTTCAAGTGATCCACCTGTTTACAGCTGCCTGAGAGCTGGGATTGCAGGCGTGTGCCACCACGCCCAGTCTCAATTGCTGTCTCCAGCAGGCCACGGGATTGAACCCCGGCTCCTGAGTCTGCTTGCAGGTGCTTTAATCTGCTGAGCTATTTAGCTGGCCCTTAAATGCTACTTTTTAAAGGCCAGCCAGATAGCTCAGAGGACTAAAGTGTCTGCTTAGGCAGGCTCAGGGACCAGTTCAATCCCAGGTGGTTGGCTGTTCCATCCGTGCCCCGCGGGCACACTGAGATGACAATTTAGACTGGGTGTGGTGGCACCCACCTGTAATCCTAGCAGTTGGGAGGCTGAAAACAAGAGACCTGTGTAGTGAGAACCTGTAGACTCTGTACTAAACACATTAAAATACATACATACATACATACATACGTACATACATACATATATAAATTGCTGCTTCTTGCATGGCGGGGTGGATACAGCTGCTCTTCTGAATCTAAAATAAATACTTATTATTTAATTATTCATTTGTATATGCCCTCAAAGTGATGAGAGTGAAGGCTACTGAAAAATCTATTCAAATCAAATTGTCACCGTACCTATTTTAAGCCTTAGCTCCTTCTCCACCTCACCTGGGAAGCTTTCTTCTTGGGCAAGCATCTGTCCAGTCCTTAGATCACACTGTCCTTGACAATAGCAGTGTTGCAGTCTGAGGAGTGGGTGGAAGGGAGAGGAGAGAGGCTGCAGTGCCCGTGCACATCCTCTTAGACTCCAGCAGGGCAGCACATGCCCTGTGCAGAGGTGAACCCATCCATGGCTTCTCCTTCTACAGCCCGTGCCCAATAAGTGTAGGGCAAATCACCATTGCTTTGGTTATTTTTAAGATCTGTTTTTTCTGAACGAAAGTTGAACTCTTCCAGAAGATTCTTTTTCCAGAGTTTAAAGCTTGCTCTAATATATCCCACATTCTCTGCAAGCTTTTTTTTTTTTTTTCTGGGCCTGGTTTTGTAGCCTTCAGTAAGGGGATACGAGTGTGATTTTTGCTAGCAGCTAAATCTGGTCCCTTGGTAGCTACCAAAGGCCAGGGATTCAACAGGGCTTGCTGTGGCCTTGGGCTGGTTGTATGGTGGGATTACGAAATAGCTGCTTCTGATGTTTGTCACAGGTGTCTAGGAATGAAGATTTTCTAATCTTGGACCTTTTTTCTACCTCTCATGCAAATTTGTACATAGCTATACAAATCCACTTGTTTACCTGTAGTTAATTAGGCCCCGTTTTCTTTCTGAGTTTCATCTGCTTCATCTGATAAATAAGGGTGATATCTGAGGTCATTTCCAGCTCTAACACAAATAGCATATCAGAAGTTCAGCTTTAGAATCATTCTGCTGTAAAGTTTCTGCTCCAAGTTCATCCGCTCCAGGAGGCTTCTTTGGTCAAGCTACTCTGCCTCTGTGGGAATTAATTTGCCCCAGATGATACCATCCCACTGTGTGTTCTGTTATAACCTTCACCCCAGACCACTGTGTGTGTTAGGGCTCAGATCTGTGTCTGCCTCCATGACTAGACTGTCAACTCCTGGATATCAGAACTGCTCCCATCTCATTTCTCTTTCCATTTCTCCTTGTGCTGCTTTCATGGTGGCCAGGAACTTAGGATGTGTCTGAGCTGAACAAAGCATCTCACTTAAAGCCACAAGGAAATGATCTGTAAGCAAGGCCTGAAGAATCCAACACTAGTTGTAAACTGTTTTTACCGCTGAGAAGCCTGCAATAAAGGAGGTGGTTAACTTCTTGCTCCCAGACCAAAAATTAATTGAAGGGACAGCTGGCTGCAAGAAACCTAGCTCCCTAATGGATTTTTAAAGCTTTGTAGCAAACATGTTTATTTCAATTCCTGCCAGATTAATGACCCCACAGAGAAAGCACCTATATAAATATCCCAGAGAGAGCAAGTCTTGGGATATGTGGAGACCAGGCAATTGATGTCCTTTTGACCATATTGAAGCAGAAAATTCAAAATGGGTATTAATTATTGAAACTTTCCCACTAATCAGTTTCAAAACTGTCTCATTTCTATTTTTTTCTCAATAAAATTAATAAAAAAAGAATTTTTTTATTTTCTTAAAAATAAAAATGGTATCATCCAGTGTATTCATCAAATGTTTGTTGAGTCTATAGTAGGTTCATGGTATCACAGACATATAAATCCAAAGAGAATACAGCTTCAGTTCTCAGGAAGTTTGTGATTTCCAGAAGGTTATGAGAAATCACTGACATGACTCTCCTGTAAGGTGGAATTTAGTAAAGTTCTATGAGGGAATGAGGAAGTGTTATTTATCAGGTGCAAATGCCAGAAAGCTCAGCTACGATAAAAGGAACTGGAGAAAGCTTGCTGAACAATGTAGAAGTTAAGAATGGCATTGTAGATTAGCAATAATTAAGTAAATGGGGAGAGTATGTGAGCAAGGGAAGGAAATGGGAAAAACCTGGAGCATAGCAATAGAGGTCCAGTTTATCAGAACAGACTAAGAAATAAGAGGACATGCGGGGGCTTAGGTTGTGGAGGATGTTGAATCCCAAATGGGTGACTTGTGTTGACATTTGTGGGCAACAGGATGTTAAAAATGATTCTGATCTGGAGAGTGAATATTTTAAGCTAGGGATTTGCAAACTACAGCCAGTGGGCCACAATGAGACTGCTGTAAAATGTTACTGGGGTCCCGCCTTGATCATATGTTACTGCCTGTGGCTGCTGTGGGGCTATACGGAACAGGTAAGCGGCTACAAAGGAGACATATGGCCATATGGTTTGCACAGCTATAACTGTTTACTGCCTGACCTTCTACAAAAAGTCTTTTCTGACCTTATAAAATTTCATTCATCCATTCATTCATTCATTCATTCATTCATCCATTCATCGTTCATCCATTCATGCACCCATTCATTCATTAATCTATTCACTCATTCATTCACTGATTATTTCAGAACCGTTCAGGACATATTGAGTGTGATGGATGTGCTCTGGCATTTTTCCCTAATACTCACTATAAAGTTACATCATCTCTCAAACTGTCCTTTAAACCTGTTCAGAGAATTTAAGTTTTTGTGTAATTCATTATTAGACATTTAGTTTCCTTAAATACTATGCAAAATGTCCTCTTTTCTGGCACTTCTGGTTAATAATATCTGAGCTAAAGTTTAAGCAATATCTATTTCAATGAATCAGATATAGGAAGTGATAATGTAAGATTATAAATTAAAAAACAGAGAAGTCGGAGTTACTGTAAGTTGCAGACAAAGAGGATTATCATACTGTGTAAGTAAAATTTATAACATAGCGCCCTTATTGATAACAGTGTGAAGGAACTTTCCTCTAAGTGCAAATGGTAACAGAAGGACCAGGTATGAATCAGAGTCCTGTCACCACGTCAGCCACTTCTGCTCTTCTTGTTGCTGTAAGCTGTGGAACACAACACAGTCCTACCACAACTGGATTCATTTCCTATGGTTGCTGTAACATTTAGGAGGTCTGGGAGACTTCAACAGCAGGCAATTTTTTTCTCATGGTTCCGGAGCCTGGTTTGAGGTGAAGGTACAAGGTGAGGTTGGCTTCTTCAGGGACTTCTCTCCCCGATTTTCAGACAGCTGCCTTTTCCATACATGTTCACATGATCTTTCCTCTTTGTGTGTCTGTGTCCTGGCTTTTTTGTCTGGAGAAACCAGTGAGATTTGCTTAGGGCCTACATGTATGACTCCATTCTAGTTTAGTTACCTCTTTAAAGCTCCTTTATCCAAATACTACTGTACAGTGGCATTGTGAGGCTGTAGCAGCCAAGATTTCAACATATAAATTTTATTGGGGTATAGAATTCAGCCTACAAAACAGACCAATTTGTAGACTATGCAATACTTTCATTTTTGTATTTAAATTAAATTTATAGGAAAAGTATTTATGAAAACTACATTTTAAGAGTAACACTAATCTCAGTCCTGATATGAGCAAAATATTCTGATGCTGTGGCTATGGAATAGATAAAAATCAGGGCAGGCACTTGTGTATCAAGCCAGAACTTCTATTTGTTTTCCATCCTCAGCAGGAGGAGACCTTCAGCCTCTCACACCCACTTCATCTCGCTGAAGAACATCTCTGTGGATGGAAAGATAGTTCACTGGTCTAAAGCACCTGCTTAGGCAAGCTTAGGGAGGTGCGGGGGACAGGGATTCAATCCCCAGTTCGATCCCCTGGCACCACATGCTTCGCTGTCTAAGCTGGCCAAAACCCCCTGTCCCCCCAAAAGAACATCTCTGGTCATTGAAATGGGAGGGTTGCCTCTAATTTACCTCTCAGCCTTAGGAGCCTAACTTATTGTTTGGCAAAAACAAGATACTCACTTTCCTATTTCCAGCTGTAAGGAGGCAGCTTGTGCCTCTGGGACACCCCAAAGTTAGCACTTTTCTTTGCACACCTGAGGCAGTCTGTGGTGGCTCTGCAGCTGTCATCATGCTACAAAATGTATATATTGAATTACACCATAAATGCTATGGGTACGGCTTGGATTACTATGAGCAAAAGAAAAAGAAGGAAAGTCAAGAGGCTCATGAACATTTAAAGAAGGCAAAGCAAAAAAAAAAAAAAAAAAAAAGCTTAGCCTGAAGGCTAAGCTCTACCACAAATAGCAACTCACAGAGAAAATACAAATGGAGAGGACTATCAAGATGCATGAAAAGAAAACCTCAAACAAAAGAATGATGAAAAGACTCCACAAGGAGCAGCACCTGCCTACCTGCTGGATAGAGAGGGACATGCTCGTGCAAAACTACTTTTGCACATGATTTAATCATTAACATGATTAAACAAAAACATAAAGAAAAAAGGTGGGAAAATGGGAAGTCCCTCTGCCCAAAGTTTGTGCCCAAGGAGAAATGGAAGATTAAAAGTTATTAGAGTTGGAAAGAGAAAAAAGAAGGCATGGAAGAGGATGGTTATTAAAGTCTACTTTGTTAGAGATGGCTTTACAAGAAAGCCACCTTAATATGAAAGATTCATTAGGTCAATGGGCTTATGCTTTAAGAAGGCCATGTAACACATCTTGAACTGAACGCCACCTTTTACCTGCCAATACTTGATGTGAAAAGAATCCTTCATAACTATAACTATATACAACCTTGGGTGTTATTACCAAAGGAACAGTGATTGAAATGAAAGTGAGTGAGTTGGGCCTTGTGACAGACACAAGGAGGCAAAGTTATTTGGGGTAAATATGCCCAGATGACCAAAAGTCCTGCAAATGATGGATGCATCAGTGCAGTCTTACTAGGTTGACAGAGATTTCATCCAGTAACTTCTTATACTTATTGAAGACTATAGACCAGTCAGGAAAACCATAACTTGAATACTGCTGAATAACTCTCATGACTATATTCATCAAGAAAACTATTAAATTGTAGAAATATTTAAAAAAAAAGAAGATACTCAGTAAATGTTGTGGAAAACAAGATATGAATGTGTAAGATAAGTTTTGTTCCAGTTCCTGATTTGCATAAGATCTCATCGTGTAGCCACTGAAAACAATAGCTGCTTTCTTATTCATCACTTCAGTGGGTTAGCAATGCCATCAGGGCCCAGCAGAGATGGTGCGTACCACCTCCGAATTCCTAGACCTTGGGAGAAGAGTTGAAGGCCTGGCCTGACTTCATGGCAGGGATTTCTTCATTTACAGGCCTGACACCTGGGCAAAACTGGCTCCATGGTGTAACTTGCTCAGATAGCTTGGTCTTCAGAGCTGCATGGGAATCAGACTTCCGCTCCTGGTAGCTCAGTGTCCAACACACTTTATTACCAGCCTCAGACATCACACCACATGACAGCCGCCATGCTGTAGTGATCTAAGCTTCACAGGCTGGCTCAACTCCAAGAACAGCAGAATCAGATGCTGCCACTTGATAAGGTATATATGAGAAACATGGAATGGGATTACTGCTGTGTCCTCATTTGGAAAATGGAATTTGCCATTAAACAACCCTAATCAATAGGTACAGTATAGTATTCCTTCTAGTCACCACATGTCAAAGGGGCTTGAGGATAGATACTGAATTTTTTCATCTAATGTTGACAGTAGGAAAGTGATTGAATAAACCCTTCAGCCATCAAAAAGCTGTTTACAACATGTGTAATGGCAGGGAAATGTCAGGTATATTATGGGGTAAGCTACGTTAGAGAAAGCAGCTGGATCTATGGCCACAATCAGGCTTGCTATTAATTTCCTTCCCGAACTAAGGTCCTCTACCCAGAATTATAGGCCATCCGCCCCCAGAAGTCTTTCTTCATGAGGGAGCCAGGTTCGTGCACAGACAGGCAGAGAGATCCTGGGGAAAGGTCATTTGGGTGCTGAGGTTTTTAAACCACCCCTCCCGCTTGGATATGTGTGCAAGGAACAAGTGGCCATCACATGGGCCAGCTCCGGGGGCAGAAGCATCCCTCATCCTGCCTTGGAGATGGATTCAGTGACCTGGAGCTTCCTGAAATAAAAGTTGTTGCCTCCACAAAGACATAAGTAAAATAAGGCTGTATTTTCTTTAGTAGAAGTAGTAGTTTAAGAATATTGGAGGATATAAAGTTAAAATCTATAATCTTGACCATTGAAATGCTTGGTGTACATTCCAGCATGGCTACAAGCTTCCAGAAGGATGTCACAGGGGTCACTGATCTGCGTTATTTCCTCAACACTAGTGTAGGTGGTTTGCAATTTGTTAATCACACTTCTACTCTCCTTTGAATAGAAAGCTAGGTCGGGAACACCTTGTGTTTTAAGAACAGGGCGTTTTCTTCAGGGAGAGGTGGAGAGTTAATAAATATTTGATACGAAGGTGTTGGCCTGCTTATTCATTCAGGTCACCTGCCTGAGTATGTAGGTATTTGAAGTGTGACTATTCTAGGGACACTGAGAGAGCAATGCTGAGAGCCCTGAGCATGGGATGGGAGTGGAGAGGGTGACAGAACCTAGAGGGAATGGAATGCAGTGTAGGATCAGACTGGATGAGACTGAGGGGAGGCAAAATGGTAGGTGTATGCATCATCTTTCAGTTGTCCTCTAAGAAGGTCTAAGGAGGGAGGCTTTCACCCTGGGAAAAAGATGAGCCTGTCAGCGAGGCTTGGTTATGCTATATAAACAACCACATCTTGGTGTCATGAAGCAGCAGGTTTTATTTCTTCCTCATAGTACAAGTGCATCTGTCATGTGTGATCTGGAGCTGTGCTTCATGTCACTGCCACCACAACACCTCAGCTGACAAAGTAGATACCACCTGGAGCACTGCCAGAATATATATATATATATATATATACATATATATATATATATATATATATATATATATATATATACACACACACACACACACATACACACATATGCCTTGTATTAATCTATGTATTTATAGCAATATATACATATATATATATACACATACATATACATACATGAGTGTGTGTGTGTGTGTGTGTGTGTGTGTGTGTCTTGTATATATAATAGCTCACTACCTCAATACACTTGACTGGTTTATTTTTTCCTAAGGGAATGCTTTGGTGTTGTTCCCTGCAAGCCTTTAGAAGTATTCAAACAGACATTTTAATCTTTCAGGGGGAATTTCAGCTACTAAAATGTCACATCTACTGTCATCAAGATTTAGAATGTTCTTTATTTTTAAAGTACCTCGATATGACTTCTGTTTGTAGAGGAAAGGTTATTTATTTTTAATGTTTTCAAACCAACATGGAAGTGTATTGCCCAAAAATATGACCTGCTGCTGAATTTGTTTGGCTGGACCGGGTGCTTGATTTCTTTCACTGAGGAGGGATGATGAGTGCTGTATTAAGTAGAATACACAGAAGACACAGCTACTAGAGTTCCACGTGTCGGGGGAGTAGAAGCCAGGCAGGTCTATGTTGTTAATGCAACACTGGAAATGCTTTTATTTTCATTAAAGAAACAAAAATCTTTCTTGACTCTATGTTTTATTTAAAAAGGAAAAATCAAAAATATTGCTACACTTTTTCAATAACTATCTTCTCTCCTGAAATATATAATCTATAGTTAAACAATTTCTAAGTCAGAATCCATGGACAAAGACACAGCCCAGGGCTCAGAAAGCAAGACTCCAGTTTCATTTATTCAGTTCTGTTGCTTATCTCGTAATACATGAAAGGTGCTGTCAGAGTTTTATACATGTGTGGATTTCTAATGACTGATTTTTGTGTAAATGTAAACACTTTGGATTAAGAGCAGGAATAAAAATGACTTCAATAAAAGGAGCTATACCGTCTGTCCTTTTGAGAAAGTAGAATATTATTAACAAATATATGATCTCCTAAACATCCTTTTCTAGGTTCTTATGTTCTTGAGGTAGGGCTGTTCTCAGCCTCCCCTTCCACAGCCCCAGCCCCTCAGCAGTCTTCTATGACAGAAAACTGGTCTCGTTTCCCCAAGAGAGATGCAGTTCCGTTCACCCCAAGTAGCAGGACACCACATGCCTTCTTTACTTAGCACAACATGCCTTCTTTTTGCTCAGGATCACTGAAGGCCTTCCAAAAGAACAAAGAAATATTTGCAAATCCAAACAAGAGCCATGACTTTGATTCTAGTGGAATAATCTGTTTAAATCATACTACACAGGTACTTTTTTTTGGCTTCTTCAAAATTAGCCTTGCAGTTAAATCATAATTATACCTTATTCTTTAGTGGTACTTTTCATCCATGGAACAGAAAGTGTTTTACAAACATTAATTAAGTAGCATAACACCCTTGTGAGGAAGGTAGATACTGTCCTATTCGTAAATGCAGTTGCCATGGAAAGGAGAAGTCAAGTAATTCATCCACGATCACAGAATTGTTCAAGGCTCCGTATGGCTGAGGTCTTTCTCCAGTCTTACATTTCATTTGGGAAGACTTTTGAATGTATTAATAACATCTTTATCAGAATTTTGTTATTTTAAAATTTTTGTCTATGCTTTTATAGATTCTCTTCATTACCACAAGTTCTGAGTCAGAACTTAAATGGGAAAGGATTTTTCTGCATTTTTATTTATTAAAGTGCTCCAGACGGGCAAGCAAGATACCTCAGCAGACTGAGCACCTGCTTTGGCAAGTGTAGGAACCAACGTTCAATCCCTAGAACTGCATACTGTGCCAGCAATCAGGTCTGGGCATGGTGGTGCATGCCTGTAATCCCCGCACTAGGGAGGCTGAAAACAGGAAGATCACTATGAGTTGGAGCTGCGTAGTGAGACTCTGTACCAAATATATAAATGGAAAAAAATAAAGTGCTCCAGATATCTCAGAGCAGCTTATTTTTCAGAAAAATTTTAATCAATCTTTATTAAACTAATGCACATATTCAGTAAATTAGTAATAAATGCAGTAAAACTCACGCATCCATCCATCCATCCATCCAGTCAAGTGCATACAGAAAGTGCACATGTCGTGAATATAGGCTTGGTGTGTATTCAGAAAGTGAACACTTCTAGGTACCAGCAGAGACTTCTAAGCACCCAGAACCACTTTACCCCCTGTGTGCCCACTTCCAACCACCCCCCAAAAGGTAATAGCCAACAGCCTGAACCCTGATAGCATGTGGCTGTGCCTGCACTTCAGATTCACTGAGTCGCACTGCTGGTATGCATCTATGTTCATGTTCTTTCACTGAGTATTATATTTATAAAATTCATCCACGTTGCTGTCTGCAGCTTCAGTAAGTTCATTCTCATTGCTGTAGGGAATTCAATTGTTTAAATATTCCTCTTCTTTATCCATTCTACCACTGATGAACAGTTGAGTTGCTCCTAATTTGGGGAGATATCAATATTATTTTCTTCTTCATCTGGATGGAAATAAATCACAGGTAGTCAGTACACATACATTATGACAAAGGCATCAAGCAAATGTAGATGCATAGTAAGGAGTTGTTACATGTTATCTGTGTTTCTTTTAAAAAGGATTTTGGACTGTTTTGGGGGGGCTACAGTGGACTTTACTGATGGTGTACAATAGAGCCATGGCTCTGTGGGCCCCTCCTTTTCTAGGGTGTCTGGGATGGAAGCTGTGAGGAGGAGATTCTCAGTGTTGGGGATGAGTAGCTCACTACCTTCTACAGTGTGGCCTCTCCCTTTAGTCTCACTAAACTGGGGGCTGGCATTTATTCCTTGGAGGCAGTATGGAAGGTGAGGTTCACCACCTTGTTGCTGTAGCTGAACTCATTGTCATACCAGGAAATGAGTTTGACAAAGTGGTTATTCAGGTCAATACTAGCCCCAGCATCAAAGGTGAAAGAGTTGCTGTCACTGTTGAAGCTGCAAGACACAATCTGGTCCTCAGAGTGGCCCAGGCTGCCTTTGAGTATCTGATGTATGTTTCACCACCTTTTTAATGTCATCCTATTTGGCTGGTTTTTTCCAGGTGGCAGGTCAGATCTACCACTGACGTGTTGGGAATGGGCACATTGAAGGCCATGTCTGTGAGCTTCCCGTTCATGAGCCTGTTAACATGACCTTGCCCACAGCCTTGGCAGTGCCAGTGGATACAGGGTTAATGTTTTGGTTAGCTACGCAGCCATCACACCACAGCTTCCCAGAGGGACCGTCCACAGTCTTCTGATGCCGAAGTTGTCTTGAATGACCTTGGCCAGCAAGGCTAAGCAATTAGTGCTGCAGAAGGCATCTCCATGGTGGTGAAGACACCAGTGGACTCCACCACATACTCATTGCCTGCATCGCCTCACCTGGCAGGATCTTGCTCCTGTAAGATGGCGATGGCCTTTCCATTGATGATGAGCCCCCTGTTCTCAGCCTTGACAGTGCCATGGAACTTGCTGTAGGAGGAATCATACTAGAACATGTAGACCATGCAGTTGAGGTCAATGAAAGGGTCATTGATGGCCATAACATCCACCTTACCAGAGTTAAAAGCCACCCTGATGACCAGGCATCCAATATGGCCAAATTCATCCACTCCAGCCTTCACTATTATGTCTAGATTCCTGGTATTTTAAAGAAGAGCAGCTGTCAGTGGGTGTTCAGGGCCAGAGAGCTGGACTGGTTTTTGAGTGGCAGGGCTAAGAGTGACCATAACTCTATTCTTTAAACTTAACACTATCACTTGACTATTGCTTAGCTTAATTGAGAAGAAGCAGTTTGGAGAAATGGCAAGAGCACACACATTAGGTCTGGCTGGACATGAATTCCATCTCCAGTATCTAATAATTATATGCTCTTGACCGCCTTAGGCTCACTCAAGTCCAACTGCACTTCCTTCAGTCATCAAATGGCTCTTCAACTGATGAACAAGACCAAGTTAAATATATATTACTAAGTAGGAACTTAGTGCGTAGCATATATTATATGTTTTCTGGTCTTACAGAATCTAAGTCCTCCAAGTAGTCTATCTGACCTGGATTCTTACGAATATTTCTTTGAAATATTAAATAAATCACTATACATGAATACAAAAACATATTCAAAGAGATTTCTCATACCAAAGAGACATCTAACATTAAGTATTTCTTTATTTTTAAGATATATTAATGATTAATATACAATGTTACATTTATTTAATTTTGGCCTCTCTGAAAGAGACTATGACAGACATAATAAAAAAAAATAGGTCAGATGTCATTGCAGTTTGAACAGCCTTATTTATTGGATGGCTCAGCTGAAAAATGATTGGTCTGAAGCTCAGAATTCTGTAGAAATGGAAGCTTGAACAGAAAGTCATTATGGAATTTTGTGTTTATTGGATCTTACATCAAACAACCTCTTGATATCTTAGAAATGAAAATGATTGGATTGACCCAAAGTGGATAGACAGATGTTTATTCTGATTCATTCTTATTTGGTTATTTGCCAAATAAATACATCTCTTACCTATGGTTGAGTTGACACCAGAGGGACATTTTTCTAAACAAATGCCTTCTTTGCCACCATATTTTCCGAGTCTACCTTTTCCTATGGTAGGAGGGGTGAACAGTTGCTTAAACTGGAACCTGGGGGCTCTGGATGCTTCATTCTCCCTAAACTCAGTTCAACATTTCCTGCCATTTCTTGCTCCAAGTACATCAGCCCACTGGCAGCTCTCCTCCCCAGGCCATGATCGCAGCACTGTTTGCCCATGTCATCCACCGTATGCACCTCAGCAGCCTCGGACCTGATCTCTTAAACTCCATCTTTGCCTTTTTGGAATCCTATCACCATGTTTCAGTTAAAAATCACTTTTGAAAACAACAAATCTAATTGGTCTAGTTTCAGCTTTAAATGCTTCAATGACTTCATGTTGAATTTAGTGTAAATTCCATGACCTTAGCATCAATCTGGTCCTTCCCTGCTTTGTATCTTTCTTGCTTTGGCTACACAAGACCCCTTTCTGGTCCTCGAATGGATTCGTCTTTACATGCTTTTGTGTAGACAGCTATTTTCCTAGCTAATGCTTACAAACTGGGCACATTTATTTAGGGAACATGATTGGACAGTGCCATGTATTCAAGTGGCTGTGCTCCTCTGTGGTATATTCTCACCAGAACCTTCCACTTGTGTTGATGGTGCCATTCATACTTAGAATTTTGTGTCTAGTGCATATTTTCCCTACAAGTCTGTACACTTTATGGAAGCAGTGAGCTGACTACTTTGCTTACCTAATGTGTCCTTATTGCTAAGTGTATAGCAAACATCATGACTACCTCAGTCATGTGTTTCTATAGGATCAGATTAGATTGTTTATATCTCAAAAGGAAGTAGTGGACAAATGTTATCTCTTCAGAGATGCTGAAATGTTATTTTAAAACAGTGAAGTCAGTGAAGGAAAGTATCAGTGTCGCTTGTGGAACTAAGTGAGAATAATCAACTTCTCACTGGGTGTGGTGACACATGCCTGTAACACCAGCATCTGGGAAACTGAGACAGGGGAATTGCTGTGAGTTCAAGGCCACCCTGGGCTACCTAGTGAAACTTTGTCTCAAAAACAAATAAACAAATAATAACAACTCTTCTAAAGATGGCAACGTTTTTATGTTGTCTTACTCTTATTGGTTTTTCTTGATTTATTTTGTTATGAATAAATCAGGTTAGCTTCACAATGTAAGTTAAGCAAAAGTAGCAACAAAATACAATGTTTTTTGATCTTTTGTAACTCAATAATCTAAAGCAGAAAAATATTCCCCAAAGAAACTCTTTTCCCAAACTATTGACTCTAGCCTCTTAACTGACTTGTTCGGAGCACCAGCACTAAGGCCAACTGCAGACCAAGCTGTGACTCCTTCCCCTCCTGTGCCTCCTTCCCCTCCTGTGCCTCATCATGTGCAGTGTTGCTCCTTGGGGACAGGAGTCAACTGGGCTTCTTCGTACAAGTGTGCCTTCCTATTCCCATCAGGGGCCTAATGAATTAACACCTTTGGAGGATAAAGACCTGTTGAAACCATGTTTTTATCAAGAAATAAATGCTTGCAAACCATCTCCATAGACTTAGGAACTGATGCCAAGTATATAGAATGTTGGCTTTGGGGAGCCTAGAATTGCAGTGTGTGTGTGCCTTCATACACAGGATCAACCTAAGCTTTCAGTGAGCCTGCATCACTGACACGGTAGGAGCTGTAGAAACCCAACACTAACAGGATCTGCAAAGATCATTTGCCTAAGCTCTGCACTTCAGATGTATTTATACCCAATCACATGGGACTGCTAATGGTCCATTTTCTCTCTAAAAATGGGTGAAGACAGAGAACTTAGTATATCTGGCTTTTGTCACTGAGTCAGATGAATTTTAGGCTATCTTTCAACTTGATTAAAAGCTTTTGGCTTTCTTTCCCTAAAGTCCATTCTTTCGTCTGGTTCTTCATAAACATGAAGAGCCAAGAAAGTAGGTGGCACCATAAAGCATTTGTACATAGATATCCCATCATCCCTGAGGACTTATACCAGGCAGGACTCACTCTCAGGCTCATGGGGTTGGAAGAGGTTCTAGGTGCCACCTCAGTTGGACCTTCTTATTTTATAGATAAGTAAGCAATTGCAGAGTTAGATACTATTCAGTTATGAATCTTGACAGATTTATGAGTATTTTCAACACCCCAAATTAAACTATAGCCTGAGCCATATGTTTTTTTAAGGTGGAGTTTGAAAGCGTCTGCTCTGTCTTAACTCAGAGTCTGCTTAAATCCTTCTCTGTTGTCTTCTGCCCCTGTGAGCTCATCACACCAGCTGGGACACTTGAGCTTAGATGAGGAATGGCACAATGCCTGAAACATAGTAAGTAGGTGCTCAGTTGAAAAATTCATGTGTTTATTGTTGGTTCCATTTTTGAAAAGCAGTTTGGCACCATGTACCAAAATCTGAGACACCCAAGCCTTGGCAATCGCACTTGTTCTGATAAAACCATGGCCCGTGTGAAAAATTAAGAAACCTTCTGTACAGCTGTTCGCTATTAGTGACATGTGTGCTGCTCTTGGAGGGAAACCCAGAGTAATGTGACCAAAATTGTGGGGGCAGTGAGGCCACCCTCTAGCAACCCTCTGAGGGAACTTAATGGCACCTATTTCAGTCAGAAGAGGAAAACTAGCAAGGTAAGTAATGAGTCAAATGTTTATGTAATGTATATGATGTGCAAAGCCCACGCTTGTTCACTTAACATTTGTTATGATTCTGCAATGCAAATACAACGCAATCTATATTCTAGAGGGATTAAGCACTTTTGGCATGGAATGGCAAATCACATGATAACGACTGAATGGCCATTTGAACAGAAATTGGCTAATTCCACTGGCAAGCCCCCAAAAGTCTGAAACTTATGTCTATGGGGGGTTTTAAAAAAATTAATACTGGAATTCTGTCCCAGACTACCTGAATTACAAAGGCAAAAGACCTGCAAAGTAGATCTTAACTGTCAGAACTATTACACTTTGCCATCTCTCTGCTATGGGCTTGCCTATTAAAAGAAAATACTATACCCGTGCTGACCTTAATCGATTGTTGTTGTTTTGTTTTTGTTCATCAAATTCTTCTATGCATCTCTGAATTGCCTTAGAGAGCCAGTTGCTACTGTGAGATCCTGACGGAGAAGCCAAATTAGGTACAGATGCTCTCAAAGATTTGCCTCCCTTACTGATGCTGCGGAGCCGGCTTCCTTCCTGCTCCTCTTCAAGGCAGTCAAGCTTCTGAGGCAGCCAGAGGCTGCAGTATAAATACAGGCAGGAGGGAAGAACATCTTGGAAGACCCCAAGATCTGATACTTCATAGACATAGTCTAGTCTGCTGTTGACCTCTCTCAAAAGGGAATGGATTCCACTCCAGGATTTGTGTGCCGCAGGCAACCCTGGTGAGCACTTCTTCTTCAAGCCTTCGCCCTTCCTTGCTTTTGGCCTGCAATAGCATTTCTGGACATCCTTCATGTCAGCAGCTTCTGGCCTCCAGACACTGCTTCCTTCCGCATCAGCATCACCATCCCCAGATTGAGTGGGAATTTGTTTGTGCCCCGCGTTATGCATGTTGTTTACAATGTTCACTGATTATATCCTCTTGGTTCTAATCAGCTCTGTCTCAAAGGATCCAGGAGCTCACACAGTTCCTTCTTACATTTAGTGGCAGAAAAGGTTGAGAAAGATTTAGGTGGTGAAAGACTCTGCCCAAAGCAGGAGAGGAAGAGGGCAGAGCCAGACAGCGCAGCTCCTGGCATTGCCAGTCTTTCTGGCTGATCACCTCCCAGTTTGCAAGAAGGTGCTTCTCAGGCCCTTGGAGCCCCTGACCCCAGCTTCCATTCTGAGACAGACAGATGACCTGCTTAGAGGAGAGGTCAACTGTCTGGGTGGCAAGGCGGTGGCTTCCAGAAGGGCCACTGCTCTCGCCATAATGATGAAATTCAACCTCACAGTTTAAGTGCTTGTTCCAAAATATTTCCAGTTGAACAGGAGCCAAATGACAAAAACGTATTTTTCTAAAAAAAAAAAAAATGGGCTTCTTGTCATCCGCCACACGGGCTGCTCTGGTGTCTGTGCAGTCACTAAATTATTCTTTCTGATCTTTATTTCTGATGATATCCAGATGGCCTGAAAGTCGCTCTTTTCTGCAAGAGTGAAATTCTCTATGAAGTTAAAAGTGAGCAGCCATGCGGCTGTGTCTTTCAGGTGGCATGAGCACGAGCCAGTGGAATGGCACCAGGGCTGTGGCCGATTTCACAGTATTTGATATGTAAATAATTATAGACTGTAGATTCAGCGTGGGGGGTCAGTTTTCACTGCTTATGCTCTTATCACCTGAAAAGAGACTGTATCTTTCCCCTTAAATTATAGGGACCTAGTAAAAGCCAAAGTTGCAGGTACTAACTTCTACTTATTCCAAATCATCTAGAATGCAATGTTACGTTGAGGAGCTAAAGACATACTTGTCAGTCTACCACATGTAATTTCTGAGAATTTGACTGGGCCATGTTGTGCAATATGGTATTTAAGACTTCTGTCTGTTTCTAAATGTCTGAAAATGGATAATAATCCATTATTTGTGACCATCTCTTATGACACATTTAAAAGAAAGTAATAATTTGCTTTTTCAAAATGAAAATAGCAATGCTACCCTCCATCTGCTCAGGGCCTATTCTGTCCTAAGCACAGTAGTAGACGTTTTCTATTATTATCTCATTTACTTCTCTGGGGAGACCTATAGGATGAAACAGTGTTATCATCCATATTTTATAGATACCCAAACAGAGGCTCAGAGAGTTTTAGAAATTTTTCCAAAGTTGGATAAATTGTAAGGCTGGAAACCCAGAAGTGTGAGACATAAAATCCAGCCCCTAACTGGCTCACCACACTAAAAATCTCCATAGACCCTGCTCATGCCTAAGAAGAAAGATAAGAAGCTTGTGTCACCCGATGCACCTCTGTTGTTTCAAGTCAAATGGGAACAGATGACTGTACTCCTCTCCTGGACATTGGTCTGTCCACCAGGTTCCCCAGTGCAGATGTTCAATAAAATGATAACAAGCTACTGTTTTTGACTGAGCTCCCACACGAGGCCCCAGTGGACCAGACCAGAATGGACCTCCTGTGCTAAATACCACATAATTAACTAAAACTTGAAAAAAAGCAGAAAAATCCCTAAGTATACTAAAGACTTAATTCGCAGCAGTCAAACAGAGAGGGCCTGGGCAGGCATGATAGGAGTTCCCCCTGCTTTAATCCAATGTCACCTGGTGTTACCAAAGGACTTTGTATTCTTGCAGTTCCTACACCTGCTCTATCAGTTGTGTAGAAACCCAGGGTTCTTCCATGGCCAACAGAGCACCAAGTGGAATCTCTGTAGCCCCCTATCTTGTAAAATCACTAACAAAATAAATAAACACATAAATACAATCACTAACAAAAGTCAATTTGATCTTTAGATTCAGTTAGTTAAAATTTTATCTTTTGATACAGATTAGTAGTCGTGATTTTCTTATTGGCCTTGGGGGCAGAACCCTGTATAATTGTTCATGATATGTCGATACTTAGATACAGAATTTTAGAAATGCATTGTTGTTAGAATCAAATAAGTAGGAGAAATTTTAAAGTACTAGAGAAAGGGGTAGGGTAAAAGCAGTGACATGAACATGCTGTCATGTAAAGACAGACTACTCTGAAATATGTTCCCCCTTCCAATTTCTCATTTCTTTTTTCTCTTTCTTTGTGTGTTCCTTGCCTTGTACTTTTCATTCTTATGTTTAAAGTCTTCTCACTTTCTAGCTGAACATCAGCCACTTCTCTCTTTAGCACACCAGGGTGTGGCAAGTGCCCTCCCGTGTGCGGCCTGCCTGCCTGGCTCGGCTCTGGACTGCCACACTCAGTTGAAGTCACTGCCTAGGTCTCTGCTATGCAGAGTGTCTGTGCGCCAGCAGCACTGGGTCCTGCTGGGAGCCTGTCAAGTCTCTGGACCTGCACTGTGCCTTTCACAAGACCCTTTGGGAATCCACGTGCATAGCAAGTTTGAGATGTGTCAGTGGCCCAGAGGAATCTAGTAGGTTGTTCTTCCAGAACAGAACCCCTACTGAAGGGGAGAAGAGGTCTGCCACACAGTAGTAGATTCAGGGTTCTTCTTAGTTAGCTCGGTTAGGACCAGAGCTTGTGTGTGGGCAGGGAGATGTGTGTTATTATAGGTAACAGAAGAAAACTGTGTTCAGGGAAAGTGTTTGTATGAATCCTGGCTGACATTTTACTGCCATAACTGATGGACAAAGTCCATTCAGCCAGTAGCCAAACTTCATTAAGCAGAACTTCTGTGTATTTAATAGATCTATATTTGATGTTTTTAATGATGATCTCATTAAAATGATTAAATTGGATCCTAAAATCAAAGTCATGAAAGACTTAGATAATTGCAAGAGAAGGAACATACACTCTGCTGTTCAGATGCTTTGTACTTGTGTAGCACCTCTTGAGTATGCCTCATAGGCTCTCTGAAACCCTAAATTCTAATGTCTTAAGTAGAGGTAGTGACATATGCTTCGTAAAATTACTGGAAGGACTCAAGATGATGCATATGATGCTCTTAGCAAACGACAGATGCTCAATAAATGGCAGCGATCGTGTGGAACCAAGAGGTCCCAAATGCCAGGGTCCAAGTGGGTGTGACCTTTGACTTCATATTTATTTTCCATGACACAGTACAAAATGATTACAGTGTAGGTGGACTTCCACAAATTTAATATTATACATATCTCTTGTTATAAAATGATAGTGACAAATAGTTGTTAATTATTGTTTTATTTAGCAAAATAAATAGCTAGTAATTGTAAGACAGCTATTCTTATTTCCTTTACCTAATCTGTGAATCTAAACCACATTCAAAAATTTAATACATCTCATTATACTGAATATTGGGGTCCAGTGAATCAGGTGGTTTTAACTCAGATCATTTTGATGACAGCACCAGGATTGCTTGGTCTCTGTGCTGTAGCTGGTTATTATTTGTTTTTAATGGATATGGTACACGGTCTTACTATGCAGCTTGGACTCATAGTGATCTTCCTGTTTTCAGCCTGCTCAGTGCTGGGATTACAAGCATGTGCCACCACACCTGGACTTGGTGGCTGGCTCAGCAGGCGTGGGGCAGGGCCAGCATGGCATGTGGTTCCGGGGACTGAACCCTAGTTCCTGTGCTTGCCCATGCAGGCACGTAGTCCACTGAGGTATCTCACCGGCCCTATAGATAGTTACTGTCTCCTGATTTCCAAGATACTTACTGCAAATTAACTCAGATCCCACTCAGTCTGTGTGTGTGTGTGTGTGTGTGTGTGTGTGCGTGCGCACACATGTGCCTCATTGCTTAGTATGGTGTAAGTGTCTCGTGTCTTCCCAGAATTTGGATTCAGACCTGGAGCACCAAGGCCACATGTAGTTGGATTAGTCTGGCCCTGTTGGGCCTGTGTCTTTTCCAGATTAGCTGTGTGACCTCCACCAAGTGACTCAACTTCTCTGTGCCTTTGCTTTCTCATCTATCAAATTCTAAAAATCACAATACTGGCCTGAGAGGTTGCTGTGAAGACTTCCTCAGACAAGTCACATAAGCATCTTATATAATTCCTGAAATGCAGGAAGGGTCCCATAAATAATAGTAAAAGCAGCATCAGGAATGACAGCAAGCAGACCCACAAAACTCTAGGGTGCCAGCCCAACTTAGCATCTGCTCCCCAGCCTCCCCCCTTGCCACTCCTCTTCCATCTCCCTGCGTGTCTGGAGGAAGGCAGCGAGCTCCCCCACGTCCCTCACTGTGTAGTACCTTCCTCAGCACCGTGCTCAGCATCAAGTGAGGTGCTACAGGGAAGGCCCTCGATATTGCACCCGACTCCGAATTGCACAATACATGGTTTATTTACCGCTTGCCCTTTACCCACCTGTATTCTCAGCCACATCCTGGTTGAGGCCAGCTAAGTCCACTGGCCACTCTTGCACCCTAGCTATGCAGGGCATCCTGTGCGCTTCTCTAATGACAAGAGCCAATCAGCAGGGACACTCATGAGGATGGCCTCTGCCACTCTGTCCCAGATGGGAGGGTGACGGATCTAACACAGACTTTCAAAGACACTCTGCATTTCAGCGAGCATTCTTCCTGGGAACTCCAGCCTTTACCCTGCCCACCCAGACATTCCCACAGATCCTGGTGTGCTTCGAGAGACCCTTCCGACATTTTTTATCTTATACAGCACCCAACAAAATAAAATTTTGTTCTTTAAAATATAAAGCAATGCTCGTTTAAGAATCATTCTGGAGTTTGATGATGTTGTATTTTAATAACTGAAGTTGAGGGAATGAGTGATTGCAGAATAAATCATTAGAAGAGCTTTAAAAATTTTTTTTTTTTTTTTGCATTTAGTACAGGTCTCACTATGCAGAACTGACTTACAGTGATTCTCCTGTTTTCAGCCTCCTAAGTGGTGGGATTACAGGCACACGCCACCATGCCCAGTCTCAATCGCCATGTCAGTGCACCCTGGGGGTGGAGCTGGCATGGCCCGCAGGGGATTGAATCCCCAAAGAAGAGCTTTAAATCTAAATAAAATTTCCTGCTTTCATCCAATGTTCTGGTATGTAGGGAAACAATGTTACCTGCTTCATCCATGTTCTTGTGCTTATACTTAATATCTCTCTCTCTCCTTTTTTCAATGAATGCAGCATTTTAGGAGATATTCCTTAAAAACATGTGAATCTTCAAGGACTATTAGAACTTTGGCTTTGAATCTGTGGGGTGGTGAAGTCTTGGGGTGAAGCAGAAAGGCATACTTTGTAAGAGGCCTCGAGGTGGTCTTGGTGTCAGGTGGGAGGTGGCACCTGGACAGGAGCAGTGGGACTGGGGGTCTCAGGTCTTTGCGCATCCCCGCTGCTGCTCAGGTCCTCAGCCTTCCTTCCATTTGGACTAGAAAGGCTCTTGCTGCAAGCCCAGCTCGTGAGCTCACAATCAGCGTGGCCTGTGGCGCCACGGTCTGTGGTCTCCGTAAGGCCTCAGCAGGTAGCTACACCATTCCTGAGCTTCTCCGGGAGGGTGAGTATGGACTCGTGCTAGAGACTTCTGCTCCAGCTTTCTTGACAAGGCTTTTCGTGACTGTGTGACGCCATGTCTGTGGGAGAATGGATCGGAGAGTTGAAGAGCCTTGCCATGTAGAAGGGGCTCAGACAAAGTAAAGCCCACAATATGTTCAACAATCGACTAGGTCTGCTTTGCCCACAATTAAGTTCTTCAAAAAAGCAGGCATGCTTTTCTGTTTCGCTGTGTCTGTAAATCACAACTTCTGTTATTTTGGGATTTATCCCTTAAAACTAAGGCACTTTAAAAAACATCATTTTCTCCTAGGAAACAACATATGAAAATTATTAGTTTTCTGTGCTAGTTTCTGAACACAGAAAAGAACGGCACAACTAAAATTAAATTTTACAATGCATTTCCTTCATATCATCTTAAGTGACACAAGCACATACACTTTGGAAAACACCAAGCTGGGATTTCTGTGGCTGAAGTCAGGACTGGGTGTGGTGGAGTTAATTTGCAAAGCACAAGTTTGTAGACACAGCTACAGGTGTGACTGTTCCTGAAAGGCCTGCTGCTCTCTTTGCTCATAATTCTTCTAATGAGCTGGGGGTGCCTGGAAGTTGGCCTCTGCCCTCTCCATCATTTGTGTATTCGACTTCCAGTCTTGATGTCTACTCCTGCTTCCCCGGCACTTGCCGGCTTGCCAGGCCTGTCTGCAGGGGTCCCTTGGCCTTTTGGGCTGCGGGCTTTTCTAACTTCCAATACGGAGCACTAACATGGGTGTGCCTAAAGAGCTGTTGCCACATCGGGAAGAACCTGATCGGGAAGAACTCTCTGTGACCAAGGAGGGGTCATCAGCAGTTAAAAAAGAAGTCTTGTAAGAAGTTAAAAACAGAACAATGTGTCTGTCATTCTCTGTCTTCAGCATTTTGTGTCTTAAATGTGAAACGTGTGGACACCCTGGCTGTGGTGAAACATGTGGACCTCCAGGCGTCGCCTGAGCAAGGATGGTGTCTTCGCTCTTGGAGCACTGGGGTCTGCGGGTTCCTGGCTGTGTCCTCACTGAGCTTCTCAGGCGTCCTACACCACAGCCAGGGGTGGAGTGGGGCAGACCAGCACAAGTTCACGCTCTGTCAGAGGAAGTGTAGCAGCCTAAAATGCAGTCTTCTGGCTCCTGGCTTAGGAGTCTCCTTGCTG
Organism: Ctenomys sociabilis; assembly: GCA_004027165.1. Classification (NCBI taxonomy): domain Eukaryota; kingdom Metazoa; phylum Chordata; class Mammalia; order Rodentia; family Ctenomyidae; genus Ctenomys; species Ctenomys sociabilis. The sequence goes on along the minus strand of PVKA01009710.1, from coordinate 11,982 downwards.
ACTTGTGTTTTGTTTTTGGTTTGTTTGTTTGCTGGTTTTTAGCTGAAAATAAAATGCATGACTTGGCACAAAGTGAAAAATATCTAAAAGGCAGAGAGACAAGGAGAGGGCAGTGCAAGTCACAGTGTCCATTGTAAGCTGGCGAGTGAGTTGTAATTTTCTGCTGAGATCAGCTCAGCAAGGTCTTTAAATTAGGCAGAAGAGAAGTTATTGAAGCCACTACAGAAATTACAAGATGTTGGTTTCTTAAGGGACACAATCTATAAGATAACAATGTAAGTGATGCCACTATTGTAGTTAATTCATTAAATTCTTAAGGTTTCCTTTGATTAACAGAGCTACTTAGTGTTAGGCTCCAGGAAATGGGATCCTCCCAGGATCAGGATAGAAGCTGAGTGTTTCGGGTAGCAGTTTCCACCTGGGGACCTTTATGTGCTTGTTCAGTGCTCTGCCTCTTCTGATTGATGCAAAAGGTTCATGCCGTCTGCAAAAGTGGGAAAATGGAGGCTCGTGCAAACATATCAATATGCCTTGGATTCCTCTTCCTTTTAAATGTCTGAACTCTGAAAAGATTTGGAAATCTGAACTTCCTGAGGAAGCCTTGCCCACTGGAAGCAGGTTTCAGATGCTAAGGGCACGTGCATCTCACGAGGCCTGCTAAAAAGATGAAGTTGTTTTGTATAATGGAGTATTATACAGCCATGAAGAAGGATAAACTGAAATTTTTATAGGTAAGTGGATGCAATTTGAGAGCATATTTATAAATGAAACAAATTACTAGTGTGAGAAATTGAAGGAGTAAGTAAGATCCAAAATGTACAATAAATATTGGGAATAGGGAAGAAACTGTCCAAAAGAAGGGAGGAAAAGGGGTAAAGTCTTTCTCTTTCTATATCTATATATATATATATAGATCTATATATATATAGATATAGATAGATAGAGGTATAGATATGTATATCTATATCTATATACCCAATAGGTATATAGCTAGTATCTCTTAGTTCATTGAAAAGAAAGGCTTTGCTAATATTGTTTGGACAGTATTTCATGCCCATATCTTACACTCTGAACAATTATCATAAATACTATAATACAGAATGTATTAATTATTGATACTCTCCTACTAGCATGCTTGGAAACTGTTTTATTGTTGTTTTTAAATTTTCTCTTTAAAATTCAAAAGAAACAAACCAAGTCCTATTGCCAAGCGTGGAGGTAGCAAGCACAGGCGAGGCTCTGGGGAAAGGCCAGGGTGGAGCTCGAGCTACGTGGGCAGCTGTTACTCCAGGCTCCTTGGGGAACTCACAGAATGTGCTGAGCCTGCAGTCCTGACGTGCTTCCGCAGTCCCAACCACGGGGCTGCCAGTGTCTGATGGTAGCAGGCTTCTAGGGTGATATCTGAGAACTACCATCCTTGGGTGTGCTGGACACGTGAGCTGGTCCCTCCTCATCGCCATGTTAACATCTTTAAACTTAGAAGAGGTTTCAGACGCTCTCTGTAAGGAGAAGCAGAAAGGAATGGCTTCCCGACATTTCTAATAATCACGTGGGAATCATTAGCGATATGGACGTGTTGAACACAGGAGACTCAAAGCTGGCTTTTGTAGGTTACAAAGAACAGAACAAAGGCTGGGACTTGGCTTGTGAGGCCAGCGCGAAGATGGACACAGAGAATCCTCTCAGCAAAGCCAAGTCTTCCCCTTTACCACTCTCCTGCTTTCTTATGTCTATAATTTTTCTTCCAAATTTCCTATATATCTGCCTATTGTCTCCACAAGTTATAAGACAAAGATGGGGCCCTTTAAGATTCAAATGGTTTGATTATTCATAATTCAATTCAGAGCTCTACTCTTTTTTTTCTATAATTAGGACAGAGTCTATGGGGTCTACAGGGTCTCACTATATAGATCAGACTCATGGTGATTTTTCTGTTTTCAGCCTTTCAAGTGCTTAGAGCTCTACTTAAGTAAATATACTAATAAATAATTGTAGAGGTTTTTTTTCAAATCCCAGAACTCTATCTATAGCTCATTTAATTTCTGTATTTGATGTTAATACCATAAACAGTGATAATTCATGTATAAAAGGAAAAAGATCTTGCTGAATAATACTCTTTCTGAGCAGCAGCTCCTGCCTGGGCCCCTTCCCCCCCCCCCCCCAGTCTGTCCTTGCCTCTCAGAAAGATACTGTACTGTGTTATCCATCAAGCTACCCTTAGACCTGTGTGTGTTGGATTTAGGCTGCACAGCCCAGATAAACCCTCTGAGGGGTAAGAAAGCCAGGGCTTTGCAATGGAAAGAGTGCTGCAAACCTACTTTCAAATTTTGATTTTTGCCACTTGGCTGCAGACAAGTTGTTTCACTTCTTTGAGTTTTATTTTCAGTGAAATAAAAGAATTAGATCAGATCTGGGCTTGTCTGGAAGCCAGTTTAGCTTCATTAGCGGCATGTGCTGGGGAGTGTGGAGGAAGATTCCAACTGCATCCAGCCAAGGTGGGAACGCGAAGCTTCATGGATACGTTCGGGTCTAGGTCCCATCTCATTTGTTAGCAGTGTCTGTCCTGGATAGGTAATGACACGAGTGCCTTGCATGTTTCCACTTTGGGAAGGCACTCTGGTGTTTTTCACCTCTGTTTTAGAAAAGTAGATTGCATCTCCTTGAAGGATTACGAAGATTATTCTATCATTTTTAGAGCCAGAAATAAAAATTCATCTTGACCAGGACAGATTTCTAGAGACTTTATTCTCTCAGGAAGGCTGATATCTGGCAGTGTTTCTCGTACTCTTCCTTTGTCTGTTAGTAACCAGTTGGAACAAATGGCCAGACGGTACACCTGGTCCAGGGAGTGGATGAACACGCCGCGAGTCCCTGCTTCACTCGCGCTCTTGAGACAGGACTTGCAAAGTGTACTTTGCCAGTCCACCAGCCCATCACATGAAGTGCTCAGTGCTAGTTGTGTGCTGGAGTTAAGTTATAATTTTCATTTGATGAGCTTAGCTCTGGGAGGTCTTGAAGTCAGGCCCAGATCTTCAAATGACTCCAGCCTCCACAGTCTCCAGGAGAGAGCGTGCCATGTAAGGTAATGTTAGCTTCTGTACTTGGGAATTTACGGTAAGAACCCTGAAGAGCTTTGAGTACACAAATCTGTCTTTTGTTTGCTTGTGTAATAAAGATTTTCCTAGAACCTCAGAAATTTGAAGGAGATTTGGAGCACGGTTTACTTATTCATGAGAGAAATTTTCCTAAATGAAAGCTGCATCGTGGGAGCCACCATTCATTACAGTCCTGTAGTACACATTACGTTTGAATAGGAGGCAGAGTTTGGAAGTTCTGGTCTGATTTTTTAAAACTAGGTCCACTTCCAAATGGAGGAAAATTACTGAAGTACAGCTTACTATCTGCTTTTTTCCCTAAACAATGTTCCATTTGATTCTGTTTTTGACTGTACAAGGGTACAGGAGAATCACTAAAGTGTCAGGTGTCTTTGGAGGCCCCCTCAACATAAAACTCACTGACACCCATTGCCGTTGCCAGCTGGGCTGTTACATGTGCTTTGGTTTCACGTTACGGAGTCCTGCACAATTTCTTAAACATAGAGCTCACACCACAAGCGGCAGAGGCTAAGAAATTACTCAGGATATGAAATGCTACTACAGTCTTTACCGTAACCCACTAAACAAGTTTGTCCACCTCAGGATTTCTTAACTGTCTGAGAATTAGGAATTTAAAGAAACAAAGGCTGCTCCCTGGGAGCAGGGCTGTTCGCAGAGTCCTGAGCAGGTTTTCTACCCTTTGTCCCCTTCTCAAACATTTATTTACACTCAGGACAGAGAATAACAAGAGTCAGAGCCATAATATTATTATCCTTAAAATGTACTAGCTTCTAGAATATTTGCCAGATCTAGGCAAATTTAGAAAGAATGTTGTTTGATTCCTATTTCTGTTCTTGACTATGAGTTTTCATGTACTTTCTTCCTATGATTTGAACTGGTTGATTGTTCTTTCAATATCTGTTTCTTCTCCTTCCCAGCCAATTTCCCCATTCCTTATCCTATATGAGCAGTAATGTGTGAATCAAGCTTTAACTAGAACTCTGAAAAAAAACAAGAACCCTCACTGAGAGTGCCAATTTTTGTGGGATAGATACCTGTGACCATTTCCACCTACAAATGTGCCACCCTGAAATGGAGGGTAGGGAAGAAATAGCCAGCCCCATAGCTCATGACACTGTATCTACACACTGAAATAAATGCAGAAATATAAGAGAAAATAATTAAGAGGTTATGGATTTTAAGGATCCACTACTTTGTTTTACACATCACTTGTTAGTTTATTAGTTAAAATTTTAATAACTGTTGTCAGAGTCACAAAATTCCTAAAACTGTAGTAGACAGTTCACAAGATACTCAGAGACTATTATTAATTCTGTAGGAACTCTTGACCAGCTGGTAAGGAAATGTTTAAGTGATTCTAAACTCCCACTTTCGGCAAAATAAATGAAAAAGCAGAGATGTGTCAACTTAATGTACTTTATTTTGTGCCAGAATAAAGCTTGAACATTTGTGCACTTAATGCATAGATTATATCAACAGCAAGAGCAAGAAGAACAGGACTGTGAGATGGGCCATTTCTAAAAACATCAAGCAGAACTTTTAAATTTTGGAAAAGAAAATAAACACAACTGAACATGAAACCAGAAAGATTTGGAGAGAGACATTTTGACAAAGTTAGTTTAATCTGGACAATATAAACACAGATAGATAGTATTAAATCTGTCTGGGACAGTAAAGTACTGAAGACATCATTGTTCACTGTGTAAGAAACGAAGGAAGTAAAGAAGAAAAGCCAAAAAGGAACAGAGCTTTAGAGTCTGATGTGTGTAGGTGGATTAAGAAAATATAATTTGTATTTACCTTGGCTACAGCTAAGTGAATCTGAGACCACCCAAAATCAGTCCTCAAAGCTTGGCCACATGGGGAGAGTAGCTCAAGGTGCCAGGAAGGCATATGAGTGCTGATATGTCTGGCAGTCACTGGATAAGAAAGTGAAAAGATCTTTCTTTTCCTTCTCCAGCAATTGCCCCCAGTCAGCACACACCCTCCTTTCCACATCCTGTTGTTCTGTCTTCTCTACCACCACCATCAAACATTTTCCTAGAAGCCTCTTCATCCACTTCTTGTGTGGTTGATCTTACCTTCTTCTCTTATCCTCGGCCAACTCTGGCATCACAGGTTGCAAATCAGTTCCAGAACAGCTTCCTTGACCCCAGGCCCTAGCTGGAAGACACATGGAGTTCTGCTACTTGCTTACTGTCTTGCCTACATTCATTGAAAAATGGAGAAATATCTTATTTCATAGTATCCTATATACCTATGATTGCTGCTTATATAAGGTGTTCAGCAAATGTGCTTTACAATGAACAAAGCAAACGAATCAATGTCCACAGAGGAGGCAGAACTCAAAGGAACCAGGGAGACTTTCCAAGGTTTAATATACATAATAATCTGCATTGCTGGGTGATGACATGGCTTTTACTGCCAGCTATAAACAAGAGAGCAGAACACAGTCAATTAAGAACTTTTTTCAATGGGTATGCCTCTGCTGCCCTTCTTCCCACCAGAGCTGCTTTCTTTTTCCTCTTCTTGGGCTTACCATTCCAAGTCCCACAGATGGTCTGTGATTATCTGGAACAAAGTGAAGGGAAGGACAATTGATCCTGATGGAGGAACATGCCACCTTCAAGCACCTGTGTTTCTTCTCACCTTCCTTCACCTCCACCCAAATAGTTAAATGCATGCTTCCTTGTGTTGAGCCTGAGCAGTCTGGCAACCCGTGCTATCTGCATATTCATGGAGAGTGAATCAAAGGGGAGAAGGAGAAATTACAGGTTAGACAGGTGTCTGGTGAGAGTCTAAATTATTATCTTTGCTAAAAGCAAAAGGTTGATGTAGGCCTTTTATATACTTCCAAAGACATGAAATTCAAGCTCTAAATTAGAGGTACCTTGGTAATTTATTCTCAGGTGTGGAGGAGATAGTGGAAGTCAAATGTTTTTCACATCTATGAACTGGAGCTATTTAAGGTGGAAGGTGTGTTGCCTGCATGATTTAAACTTGGTCCGTAGACCTTGCTCTTTGAGTTTTCAGAGCTTTGCTTGTTTCAGCCTAGGAGACTAAAGATGGGTTTCCTTCCCTGCTGTCTCAAATCCAGTTAGGCACAACTGATGGCCATCTGTCTACAGAAGAACTTTTACTCACCAGTGTGGGTGAGATGATCGGTCTTCATCTTCACTCATTGTCCTGGCCCTTCTTTCCTCCACTGACTACAAGAGTCTCAGGCCCTGGAGTTACACTTTTGAAGGCTCTAGAACCACAGGAACAAGCCTTCGCCATCACAGTTCTTGCTAGCTATTCGATATGACCATTGTGAAGCTGTATTTAGGATATTCTCTCTTTGTTGAATTAAATAGCAATTTTTAAAAGTGGCAGTAATTTGAAAGCTTGAGGTTCCAAAAGATATCTGTGTTGCACTTTTTTTAAAGATTCAAAAAAATTCACTTTCCCTATTTTACTTGATGGAGAGCCTTGCAAATGTTACGGTTCTATTCAAAGGGAATTGGGTATTCTATGTTGTATATGAAATGACCTATTGTAGAATAGCCGTAGTCTAGGACTGTGAGGTAGCTCAGTGGACTGAAGTGCCTCCTTAGGCAAGCTTAGGCAAGCGCAGGGACCACCGTTAGATTCCCAGCACTAAATGCCACACCAGGGTGGGCTGAGCTGCGCCCCACACACAAAAGAATAGATACTGTCTATATCAAAGGAAAACTGAACAGTAAGATTCCTAGACCCTAAATAATGTGAACATTTCTCCACTTGATGTCTGTAGATTGAGCTGTATAAGGGAACATATTTCTTAAGCTCATGCGTTTACTCACTCATTCATTTATATTAAAAGATAATTATTGGGCATTCACTTAGTCTCGACTAAGTAAACTCAGTCTACACCACATTCTGGGAATGCAGATAGGAGCAGATGAGGCATAGTTCCTGATCTTATGGGGCTTACAGCAGCCGAAGGAAGATATTAAGTAATATTAAAAACACAGATTAAGTACGAATTTGTAATTAGCAGCAAATAGTATAAGGGAAGCTACAGAGTGTGATAAGACTAGGACAACAGAATATCAAACAAAGAAGAAGTAACATTGAATTAATAAGGCAACAGGTAGCTTAGCAGAACCATCTGGACTCCTCCTACATTCCTTCATTTTATTTATTTATTTATTTGGTTTTATTACACCTTTATTTTGATTCATTTTACCATTACAAAATGTTTTGACTTTCATATCACTATTTTGCAGTCAATGGGGTTAATTTCAAGAAGAATTGGATGCTGGAATTATATTGCAAGGATTGTAAACCAACTATCTTTTGTAATTTTTAAATTCTATTTTTTCTTTTTCTTGTGTGGTACTGGGGATTAAAATCAGAGCCTCATGCATTGTAGGCAGATCCTCTACCACTAAGTTAAACCCAGCATCCCCCCATTCCATGTCATTTTTATTTTTTATTTTTTATTAATTTTATTGAGAAACAAATGGCAATGAGATAGTTTCAAAACTGATTAGTAGGACAATTTCAATAATTAATGCACTGTATATTGTTGTCTTTGTAGTGGTTATTCATAGTATAACAGGCAGACATGATATCCTGTCCAAATTCTATTAGTATAAATCTTTCTTCTCATTGAATTAAGAGAAAGAAGCTGTATATCTATCCTAACTGTTTTGTATATACAGATACAAAATGTTCCTTCATTTATATCCCCTTTTTTGTTTAGTTTTGTCAGTGATGGGTATTCCATTGCCATTTAAGTATTGCAGTTTGTAGATCTTTTGTCAGTGTCAGCCATATGGATGAGTCACGACATTTGCTTGACCAATTTGCTCTCTGTGAAAGCCTGAGAGAAAGTTTTCTCTCCATGTGACCCTCCTTAGGCACACTATAGATCATTGATCACTTTCCTCTGTGGACCCATAATCTCCCTGATCAGAAAATTTGGAACACAACTGAGTTCCATGATGTTAAAGACAGGGTCTCCTATGTCCTGAGTCTTCACTGACCTTGAGTGGCTCACCCCTTCATTTTATGTACAATAAATACCAATGAATCAGTAGCACCATTGTTGAGCACCAACTATCTGCAGCATAAACTTGGAAGAGGTCTGCAAATACTTACCTCCTTCTTCCTCATAGTGAGTCCATGATCCTCTCAGAGCTGTAAATGCCTCTACGTGGGTTCACACTTTGTTCTATCCAAGCCACTGCATCAAGGATCTGTAGAGGGGTCCAGTGGAATGATCCATCAGACATCACCTGAGTGACTTCTCAACACCCCTACAAATGCAAAATTCACAGCCAGACTGGCTGATAGCAGAAGCAGGCTTAGAATTCAGGTCTTTGGTCCCAGTCCAAAGCTCTTCTTGTTCTATTTCCTTATCTCCAGATATCTTAACTGTTTGTTCCCTGTTGAAAATTTAGCATTTAATTGATACTCCAGGTTAAATTTCTATAACTGTTTGCTTTAGGCTCCAGACATAATTCCCAGTTCTCAAACTTATACCAAAATTATTATTCTATTATTCTTATCTATAATTGGTTCCATGTATCTTCTAAGTATTTGAAATCTACCTTAGCATTAGTAGCAATAAGCTGCTCTTTAGTTGCAAAAAATATGCTGCTGACACATTCCTTGTAAAGAATGAGCTTCCCTGTGGTGCCTTTAGTAGTGCAAACCACAAGGTGCCTGGACCCAGAGAAACAAAGGGTTACATGGGGCTTACCATCTAAGAACATTAATTTAGTCAGTGGCAAGTAGTATTCTTAACCCTTTTCTTTAATATTATAGGAAACATAAACATATTACAGTGTAAAATGCAAAATTTGAATGAAATTTTAAGACATGCATTTGTATTTCAAAGAAATTCTGAGCATGCAGACTCCTCCTCAAAAGCATCCTGTATGTCTACACTTGTCAACATGCACAGACACTAACCTTTACATGTACTTACCTTTTCCTTCTTGTTGCTCTCTTTCCCAAGCAAAAGTTCCTACACGAAATGTTAAGGAAATAATGGGATGTAATTTTTCCCAGAAAGGCATTTTGTTTTAATTTAATTTTTACTTTTACTCTCATAAGTACTGTCAGGCTAATACTTGTGATGTCAACACTAGAAAATAATATTGTTCCAGAAGTTGTGTGGCCCTTAGAATTTATCCTAAACTGAACTTATAATTTTGCAGGGATTTTTTCCACTTCCTGTTTCCAAGGCCAAAATCTTTCAGATCAGAAAATAATCTTCACACACTATTAGGGCTGTAGGAAAAATACGTTTAATGAGTCAAGTGCAAATTAATCAGAATTATACATCTTAAAATACCTTCAGAAGGATATATATATATATATCCTTCAGGTCATCTAAGCTACAGAAAGTTGCCTGTCATTTGCAAAGAAAGGCAGCAAATTCCTAAACTCCTTGTGCATTGTATTTGGAAGTATCCCTCCTCCCCTAGAACCCCAGTGTGCAAAGGTCCAAAGGACAGTTCTGTGTAGATCTTCCTCCAGCCTTGTTCTTCCAGGGGAGAGTCAAAGAGAGGGCAATTGTTCTGAGGATCTGAAGACAGCTGTGCCTGTTGCTGGGCTGCAAGAGGCGACTAGAATGAATTCCATGCCCTCCTCCAGAGGAGATATTCTGCCCACCGCATCCGGCTACTCCACAGAGTTTCACCACACCCTTTGGGAGTAGGAAGGTCCAGGTCCCAATATCAGCTGCCCTAGCAAGCAAGGAGGGGTCTTCACAGTCTCTGTCTTCATACCAGCAACACTTACACATGTTTCTTGATGAAGCTTGTGATTAGTACAAAGTGTTTTAGCATCTTCATACTATAAAACATTATGATTTTTAAAAATGAAAATCTAAACAAAATTGAAATCTCTTCAAGCCACATTCCTTCATGACTCTGTCATACTTCCCACTCAGATAAGCTTTCAGGGCCTCTCCTCACTATACCTTTTGAAGATATTCAGCGACATTTGTCCCTTTAAGGAACTGGAAAGGAGTAGAGATGACACAGCTCTTAGAGATGCTCACACTTTTTCTTCCCTGACCAACACTCTGCACATTGCGTCACACACTGATCTGCCACTGGAGTTTCTGCCCGCTTGACGGTGTCCTTGGTGGATCTGCGACAGATCATCACCAGTGTCTGCCTGCAACAGGCACAGAGCAGGGACAGTGCTGACAGTCCTGATTGCCGGCAGATGGCCTCTACTGGATGTAGGCAGTCAGGACTGAAAGCTTCAGCCCAGAGAGTCATGCTTACTTCAGAGAGAATCCATGAGGCATGCAGTCCACAGGTGCTTGCTCTTTGTGGTACCAGGAGAAGGAAACTGGGAAGGCAGGGAAGGGGCACTCGCAAGTGCATTTTGAGCAACTGCTTCCAAGTAAACTGTGGGTATTCGACTTCCATCTGGTACAGGTATTGAGATGAATTTCTTGCTCTACTGAGCTGACTATCATTTTTACAGACACAATTAGGAATGTATGTTTCCTTAATATGTACATACAGATGACAGCTGGCAGTGCACAGGGTCAATGCATGGAATTAGCCAAGGTCAAGAGCACACCATTGAGAGCTATTGGTGTGTGGCTCCCTTTTAACAGCAGAGTTGAGTATAGGATTTGAAATATAGGTGTGTTAGCCAGACTGTCATTACTGTGACAAAATTCCAAAGAAGACTGATTTAAAAGGGGCCAAGATTTATTCTAGTTATTGACTTCAGAAGTTTCACCCCAATGTTAGTGGCACTGTGGCTTTTAGGTCCGTGGTGAGGTTGAAACATTGTAGTGACAGGGCTTGGCTGAGGACAGATGCTTACCTGCTCACCCTGGGGCAGCTAGAAGCACAGGGAGGGCAAAAGAGATGGAGAGTAGGAGGGGGTGGTAAGATACAGTTAGCAAGACCCATCCCCTGGGATTAGGCCACAGCTTTTAGTAGCCCATTCATCTACAGGCTCATAAATGAATTACTGAAGCCCCCAGCAATAACAGCTCTGGCTTCTCAAATCATGTCAAAACTGTCCTCAAAACCTGAGTGACTCACCACTGTGACATTTTTGCCTGAGGAGCTTGTTTAAAAACTATATTTCTTCAGACAAAGGGCTCTTATCTAGAACATATAAAGAATTTTTAAAAATCAGGCCTTCAGAGTTCAAAGACCCAATCCAAAAATGGGTATCTGAGATGAATATGAACGTCACAAATGAAGACATATAAATGGCAAATAAATATATGAAAAAGTGTTCAACATCATTGGTCATTAGAGATGCAAATTAAAAAAATGCTGACACCGTGCACTAAGTTAAAGTCAAAATGGATGAAAGATCTAAACATTAAAACAGAAACATTCAATCTCCTGGAAGAGAAAGTACTAGGAAGTCTTGAAGACATAGGGGTAGGTAAAGAGTTCATGAACAAACATATATTCACACGGAAAGCACTTGAAAGAATCAACAACTGGGATCAACTCTTCTTAAGGAGCTTCTGCATGTTAAAAGAAATTGTCAACAGAGTGAAAAGACAACCCACAAATTTTGAAAAAATCCTAACTAATAAGCAATCAGACAGAGGACTACTGTCTAGAATATATAAAGAATTAAGATATAACAGGGCCCTCAAATTTAAAGACCCAATTCAGAAATGGGCATCTGAGATGAATACGCACTTCTCAGAGGACAAAATTAAAGAAGCAAATAAATATATGAAAAAATGCTCCACATCGCTAGCCATCCATGAAATGCAAACAAAAACAACACTGAGATACCATCTCACTCCTGAAAGAATGGCTATCATAAGGAAATCAACCAACAAGAAATGTTGGAGAGGTTGTGGGGAAAAGGGAACACTTCTCCACTGCTG
>PVKA01009709.1:0-67293 GCA_004027165.1 Ctenomys sociabilis | reverse complement strand
AGGAAAAAGAAAGAAGGAAACAGTTGCTTTTTGGTCTTAAGGTTTACAATAAAGTGTTTGTATCAGAAATCATTGATAGTATCACTCCCTTTTAACTTTAACTCAAAATTAAACTCAGGTTAGTGAAGGAGGGAGAGTGAGAAGATAAAATAATGGTAAAATATATCAGTTTTTTAATTAATACTAAAAGATTCTGATCATTTTTAAGGTATATGTAATAGAAAAGAAGACTTCATTTTAGGAAGCTGTCTTTTGATAACACTTAAATCTCATCTTTATTAGTGATGAATGAATCACTGAGCAGCGTATCCTCTCTCCTCTCATTCTCCACTCACCCTCCTTCATAATCTGGGATTAACTCTGGGTTAAAATTAAAGGAGGTGCTGGGGAGATGGCTCAGTGGAATAAGCACTTCCCGGGCAAACGTAAAACCCTGAGTTCAATCCCCAGTTCCGCACAAAAAAAAAAAAAAAAAAAAAAAAAATGGGTGAAAATTAAAGGAGGTGATGTCTCACCATGGAGACTTCATTAGGAACATGTAGAATCAGAAACAAAAGTGTAGAAATGAGGTATGAAAAGTAAAGACGTTAATATGCTGAACTGTGGAAGGCTCAAGTCATCAGATTCAGACATTGCCAGTCCTGTGGATAATCCACTACCATTGTAGACTGCTGGACTATATTGGAATATCTTGCTGAATTCACATACCTACAATATTTGGATGGCAATGGAATACCCATCTCTGACAAAACTAAACAAAAGGAGGAGATATAAATGAAGGACAATTTAGTATCCGTATATACAAACTAGTTAGGATAGATATATAGCTACTTTCTCTTAATTCAGTAAGAAGAAAGATTTGTACTAACAGTGTTTGGACAGGATAACATGTCTGCATCTTGTCCTGTGAATAACTACTACGAAGACAACAATATGCAATGTATTAATTGTTGTAACTCTCCTACCAACCTGTTTTGAAGCTGTCTCATTGCAATTTTTTTCTCAATAAAATTAATTTTTAAAAAAACGAAAGATCTCACAGGGAAATTCTTAGAAGAACATGGAGTGTGAGATGGAGAGAGAATGAGAGAGCCGGAAGGAATTAGAGGGGGCTGGGCAGGCAGAGCCACCGGGCAAGACAGGCCAGGAGCTATTCCTCACCCGGGAGCTGATGCACACTAACTGCACTTTCCAAAAGTCAAAACAATCCCTGAAAATTCATTTTATTAAATGGAAATAATGCAATAAAGTTGATTTTTTAAAAAATGTATAATAATTTCAATTTTTATAAAACACAATTGCTTAGAAAAACCTACAACGAAAGATAAAATCATAGTTAACTTCTCAGTAGTGGGACTTTAAACGTTTATTAAATGGTCTTGTGTTTTCCCGTTCCAGTGATAAGTACATTGATATTTTTCACAACTGGAAAAAGTAAAACCTTCCTGAAAGAGAGCCATTTTCCGCTGAGCTTGTGCACAGCCAGAAAGCTGCTATTTAAAAAGGACTATTTCAGTTTTGTAAAAGTTTAATTGAAACTATCCATCCACTGCTTTGATTAGTGTATAAACTCCAGTTTTATTCGGCACCTTTGCTCACCTTTTGATTTAACGTGATGGAGTGTATAACCAGCCATGATAGCATTTTCTGATTTTGAGGTAGAAAGAGCAACAAATGGAAAAACTCCAGACTCATCTTTCAGGAGGGTTCTGCTAAAGAATTCAGCGCGTGGCTGTTGGTAAGACCCTTCCCCTCCAGCCTGCAGCTTCTTCAGCCATAAAAGGACCCTGTTGAACCAGATCGTTTCTCAGGGCTCATCCATGTCCAGCATCCCAGCCTTTCACACGCCCTTTGAGGAGAAAGAGCGCGCTCAGCAGAGACACACTGCTGCGTCATCTCCTAAAGACCCTGTGACAGAAATCACACCTCTGACCACCCCCTTCTCTGTTTCTCTATTTCATCTCACCCTCTCAGCCTTCTTTCTCCTGACTCTCATTTGGCAGTAAAACTTATTTTTCACTCTCAACACTTCAGCTGCGCTGGCTGTTCCTCAGATAGTTCAGCCCTTCTTGGTATCTGGGTTTGCTCTGGCACTCGGCACGGGTTAACTATTTCCTCCCTGCATCTCTTACTTGCTTGTGCAGCCTTCACACCCTCTCTCCCGCTGAGAGTTCTGCCACCCCACCCCAGGATCCTCCCTGCTATTAATAAATACACATGGAGCAGCGTCCCGGGTGATTCCACTCTTGCATAGACAAATCTTTAAGGCCCTGAAACCTTCATGTAATCATATTCATTTTCAGAACTGCAGTCATTTGTCGTTGGCTTGATTTTCCCAGAAATGACTGGCACAGGAAGCTTTTTCTAAGGGTAGTTGGCACGAGGCTTCCTTGGCGAGTCCTTGGGAAGCATTTCAGTTACAGTTTCATCTGCCAAATCTGTATTCCCTGCTGAGCTAGTTTGGATTTTAAGTTTCCATCAAGACCACCTGCCTGGTGTTAATTAGTTATGGTTTCTTATTTTATATGCAAACTTGTTTTAACGTCCATGAACTGGCACAGCTGCCTTGGGCTTGTCCCCTGGTTCCACTGCACAAGCAGCATTCCTAACTGACCCAGCCATTTGTCCTCCATAGCATGCTGCAGCTGGGATGGTGGAGAATTCCACAAAAATCCCAGTATAGGGGTTGCAAAATCCAAGCAAATCCCAACTTGCATTTTGTGCTATTCGTTGTTTTGAAAACTCAAATTTGTAATTGAAGATAATTTTTATCTCCCATCCCATGCATGCCCTGCATGCTCTAATAATGTAAGAGTAGGAGGACCTCGTAGAACAGCACAAACCTACTGCTTTTACTGCTGATCTACATAGCTCTGCAGTTTTCACTCAGTTGTGGTCTGCATTCCAATTGTCAATTAGTAAATCAAATCAACTGGTTTTCCTCTTATTTTACTTAGAATCAGGAAAGAAGTGATCGTCTCAGCCTACCAGCTTCTATTTTACATGTTCTTTTTAAACATAAAGTCACCCATTAGTGAATATGTGCTCAGAAGACAAGTTCCAATCAGATAACTTTGGAAAACATAACATAAATATGTCTTCGACCCACAGTACAGTCCTATGCATAAACACATTAGGATGGTAGACACAACAGCCTCCAGAAAAAAAGACCTGACATTGACACAAGTGAAGTGAGGTATTGAAAATCTTTTCTTCCATCAGGAGTCAAAAGGAAAATTGGATTTGAGGGGTTGGAGTTATTGGTTCTCAAAGAAAAGCTTGGGCCTGCATTTATGCTCCCCAAAATTTATGTTAAAGTCTAACCATGTTAATTAGTTATGGTTTCTTGTTTTATATGCAAACTTGTTTCAACGTCCATGAACTGCAACTCAGGCTGTGAGTATAGAGCCTCATGAATGTAATCTGTACCTCTATAAAGGGGACTGCAGAGAAATCCCCCTAACATTCTGCCACATGAGATCATAACAAGAAGGCAGTCGCTTATGAACCAGGAGGAAGGCCTACTCCAGACATTTAATCTTGAACCTCCAGCCTCCAGGACAGTGAGTAATAACCTTCTATTGTTCCTAAGCCACTTGTGCATGCATAATAGTATTTGGTGGAGCACTCCAAAAGAAAAGCTAATGCAAAGAAGTTTGAGTTTAAATGCATCAATTTTCATGTAATTTGGCGTCAACGTTCAGTGGAAATAGAAAATAAACTGATACTTTTCTCATTTTCACAGACAACTTGAATTGTCTGCCATAGAGGTTCCTCATCACATTTCAAACGTCCATTTACAGAAGCGACAAGGAGAATTATCTTCACAGCAATGTTGCTTTTATTTCATCTGCCCTAGACTATCTGATTTTATGTCCTACCATGCCAGTGACTAAATCCAGGGCTAAAGTGGCTGGAAAGAGAGGGTATGGAATTACTTTTCTGTCATAATTTAATGTACAATTTTCTGGGTGCTAAGTATTAAATGGTTTTAGGAAATGATGAATAGCACCAGTCCCAGGAATTGGAAGGAATCCATTTCTCCAATTGCTTTCTTGTAGATCCACAAATAACCAGGGATTAACTGGCAACAGGAAAGGCCATTGGCCAAGGCAACCTCATCTTCCCTGCTGGACTTCTCCCGAAACTCACAGCCATGGGAAGCCTCTGCCTAAGAATGAGACTGTGCCTCCCGACAGGCAGGGTCGCTCCACGGGATCATGCCAGACTGGAGAAAGCTAGGCTGGTGCCGCATGATAAATAGAAATTTGTATTACCTAAAAGCAAGTGTTCTTTTGTTTGGAAACATTTGGATTACTGAGGAATCATCTGAATGGTAAACATACTAACATGTCATATCATGCATATTCATGTATATTTTCATATACAAGATATTTCATAATATATATTTTATACACATTAATAAATTTCTACAGGTAATGAGATTTTGTGTATTTCTACAGGCAATGATAGATTTTGCTAAACAGTTACTTAAACTGTGTTTTACCCAATAGTGCTACTGGAGGTACTTATAATAATTCCAAGTATGGGAGTAGTATTCATACTTCTAGAACTTATATTAACCCCTTTAATGAGATTATTTTTAAAGTCGTACTGATATGATTACAGAGGAAGAATTTTTAAGTTCAAATTATACTACTGTAGCACCTTTTTTTTGCATGTAACAGTAGCTTTACTATTATTTTTAAAATAATTTTGAGAAACAAATAGCAATGAGATATTTTCTTTTTTTTTTAAGATACCTTGACAAGATGGATTTGATCAATTAATACATTGCAAACTGTTTTCATCATGTTTTGGTATCATAGAAGGTGCATACATGATATTATACTTACAGACATTTTTACACTGTATGACTCTTACCAGTAAAGAGAGTGTAGCTGTTTGTGTATCTTAATTTTTATACCTGAATTACATCAAAGATTCAATAATTAATACTTTCTACCTTGTTATTTTCCTAGTGGTTGTCCATAGTACTAGAAGCTGACATAATATCCTGTCCAACCACCATTAGCGCAAATCTTGCCTCTCATAGGATTATGCAGAAGCACAACGTTATCTATCCCCACTGTACTGTGTATACACACACATCATGATTCTTCCTTTCTCTACCCCCTCCTTTGTCTACACCTGTCACAGATAGGCATTCCATTGTCATTCAACGAACTTAGGTGCTTGAACTCAACAACGCAATTCAACACAGTCCAGCATTCCACTACAATAGTGAGTTATCCGAAGAAGTTGTCAACCATAGCCATTTACAACTCAGCTTAATATTATGACCCTGCAATGTGTACTTCATTTTTATACTTTTCTGCTGGATGGTTAGGACCTAGATAGAGCAAGACTTATGTACCAACACATGTACTTTATGTTTCTTATGAGGTCAGTGAAGTCCTGTCACGGTTTATCTTGTAGTCCTGTACATTATTCTGTAGATTCTTTGTCTATGTCATCCATGTGGATGAGTCACGGCCAATGCTTGACCAGTTTGCTCTCTGTGAGAGCCTGAGAGAATGTTTTCTCTCCATGTGACTCTCCCCAGGCACACTATAGAACTTTGATCTCTTTCCTCTGTGGCTCCATAATCTCCTTGTTCAGAAAATTTGGAGCTCAACTGAGTTTCATGATGTTGCAGTACAGGTTCTCCTATGTCCTGAGTCTTCACTGACCTTGAAAGGCTAGGGCCAAAATGTTGGCTGGCCTTGTGGCCCTTCTATTTCTCCAACTTTGATCTGTGAACTTAGGTTGTTAACCATCCAGAAGAAAAGCTGATTAGTATCGTGCAGCATATGCCATTCACTTTGCCTTATCTGACTCAATTGTTTTTAGTTGTTGTATGTTTCCTTTTGCATTTCTGCTTTTCGCTTCTTATACTAGGGAGACTATACAATATTTACACATGTGTGTCTGTTTTATTTCACTTATGAGTATATGTTCAAGTGGCATCCACTTCAGTATAAATACTTCAAACTTATCATTCTTAATAGCTGAGTAATACTCCATTATATAGAAATACCACATCTTTTTCAACCATTCCTCATGTGATGGACATCTTGGTTGTTTCCAAGATTTTGCTATCACACATTGTGCTGCTATAAACATAGGTACACAAATATCACTATGATACAATGTTTTCAGTTCCTTTGGGAAAATTCCCAGTAGGGGAATAGCCGGCTTGAATGGGATTTCTAGTCTTTCTCTTTTGAGGAGTCTCCACACTGACCTCCACAATGGTTGTACCAGTCTACATCCCACCAGCAGTGGAGAAGTGTTCCCCTTTCCCTACAATCTCTCCAACATTTGTTGTTGGTTGATTTCCTTATGATAGCCATTCTTTCTGGAGTGAGATGGTATCTCAGTGTTGTTTTTATTTGCATTTCATGGATGACTAGCAATGTGGAGCATTTTTTCATATATTTATTCGCTTCTTTAATTTCGTTCTCTGAGAAGTGTGTATTCATCTCAGATGCCCATTTCTGAATTGGGTCTTTAAATTTGAGGGCCCTGTTATATCTTAGTTCTTTATATATTTTAGACAGTAGTCCTCTGTCTGATTACTTATTAGTTAGGATTTTTTCAAAATTTGTGGGTTGTCTTTTCACTCTGCTGACAATTTCTTTTGAGATGCAGAAGCTCCTTAAGAAGAGTTGATCCCAAGTTGTTGTTTCTTTCAAGTGCTTCCCGTGCGAATATATGTTTGTTCATGAACTCTTTACCTACCCCTATGTCTTCAAGAGTCCCTCCTACTTTCTCTTCCAGGAGATTGAGTGTTTCTGTTTTAATGTTTAGATCTTTAATCCATTTTGACTTTAACTTAGTGCATGGTGATGGAGCTGGGTCAAGTTTTAGTTTTCAGCATGTAGAAAGCCCTGTTTTCCAGCACCATTTGTTACAGAGGCTATCTTTCTTCCAGTGGGCTTGTTTGGCCCCTTTGTCGAAGATCAGATGGCTGAGTGTGACTGTAGATGCCTCTGCATCTTCTAATCTATTCCACTGATCCTCAGGTCTATTTTGTTGCCAATACCATGTTGATTTTATCCCAGTGGCTTTGTAGTATAATTTCAAGTCAGGAATTGTGATGCCTCCTGCCTTGTCTTTATTGGCCAAGATTGCCTTTGCTATTCTAGGTTGTTTGTGGTTCCAAATAAATTTTAGGAATGAATTCTCTATGTCTGGGAGGTATGTTCAATGAGATATTTTCAAAACCAATTAGCAGGACAGTTTCCATAATGAATGCATTGTATATTGTTATCTTAGTGGTTACTATTGTACAACATGCAGACATGATATCCTGTCCACAAACACTATTAGAACAAATCTTTTTACTTATTGAATTAAGAGAATGTAGCTATATATCTATTCTATTTTGAATATAGAGATACAAAATGGTCATTCATTTGTATCCTTTTTTTGTTTAGTTTTGTCAATTGTTGACTTGAGCCTTTTACAGCTCAGCATATTAATATGGTTTTATTTCTTATACCACGTTGTTATACTTTTCTGCTGGATAGTTATGACCAAGACAAAGCAAGACCTATATAACAAGAAGTGTAACTTTTATCTCTGATAAGGTCAGTCAAGGCCCTTCAGGATTTATCCTGTAACCCTGTACTGCACTTTGTAGATCCTCTTTCAGTGTTTGCCATTTGTATGAATCATGGCCATTGCTTGACCAATCTGCTCTCTGTGAAAGTCTGAGAGAGCGCTTTTTCTCCATGTGACTCTCCTTAGGCACATTCTACATCATCTATCACATTTCTCTGTAGCTCTATAATCTCCTTGATCAGAAAATTTGGGACACAACTGAGTTACACAATGTTACAGTGTAGATTCTCCTGTGTCCTGAGTCTTTGCTCACCTTGAAAGGCTAGGGCCAAAATGTTTCAGCCATTCTTGTTCTCTAATTTTTGGTCTGCAAACTTAGGTTGTTAACCATTCAGAAGAGAAGTTTATTGTTACCCTACAACATATGCAGCTGGGTTTAACCTCACTATCTGAATATCAAACATCTTAGGCATAACATGGAACAGGTATTTTCCATCAAGTATTGATATGTTAAACTTTAAGTCCCTACAGAATATGAAGAAAAAATTAAAAAATAAAGAAATATTTTAAAAAACATGAATAAACAATTACATATTTTTACACAGAAATTTAGAAATCTAACCATATACAGCATTGTAGCAGAACAGTTCTGTGACTTTGTTTTCTTGTCTCTTTTTTTTTTTTACTTATTGCTCTTTTTTAAAAAACAAACATTTACTTGAGAGACCGTATGGCAATAATTGATATGTCATGACAAGCGGTAAGTATTTAGAAGACTAGAATGACAGGCATTCCAAGCGTGACCCTACTATTATACATTGCCATCCTCAGTGCAGTTCCTTAGTTCACAGGTATCAGCATATGTAGTTAGTCAGGGTGAGAATCCCACCAATTAACTGCTAGTTTCAAAAAACCTGGTGATGTTTCTCAGGATCATTGCCTTACCCATCTTGTGTATATAAATGTATGGTTTTGCCCCTGTCATGTTTCCTAGTTTTCTACTATAGCCCTTAATATGTTTTTTAAGGACATATATTTTTGCTTAAGCTTACAACAACCAATTTAACATTATTTTGTTGCTGTGTGCTAAACAAAAACTTAAATTATCTATTAGTTTTTGATTTTCCACTACTCTGAGCTAAATTATTCTGTGTTCTGATAATTGACCAAAATTTGTAGAAGTCACTAGCCTTTGAAGGAATCACTAGTTCACTATTAATGTCCTTTTAAAATTTTATTTCTTTTTTATATTTCAAGAATATAGAACATTTTTAGAAAAAATTATTAGAAATTATACAAGGCCAATGAGATAGCTCACTGGGCTAAGCACCTACTTAGGCAAGCACAGGAACCAGGGTTCAATCCCTGGCACCACATGCCATGCCAGCCGCACCCCCAGGAACGCTGAGCTGACCACCGAGACCAGACATAGCAGCACACACTTATAATCCCAGAGCTGGGGAAGCTCAGAACAAGAGGATCACTGTGAGTCTGAGCTATGTTGTGAGACCCTGTGCCAAATACATTAAAAAGACAAAAGGTATTGGTTTTGTGTGATAGAAAAATGATAATGACAAACACACAAAAGAATTAAGTAAATAGCCCATTATGGAAACCACAGAAGATAAGTTGCTATCATTTTCTGCAGCATGGGACACCACTATCAAAGAGGTTTCTAGTTGTTTTGTGCTTAAGAAATAACAATGATTTATTTTTGTCTGTCACAGATTTCCTAAGTAAATATCCTTAGAGGTCAGTGCTATGTACTATGAAAATGGCACAGTCGCAAGCATCCAAAACAATCAAAATATAGTGAATTTAAAGCTATGTCTTTAAGGGCAGGATCATCTGTGGTCAGCAGGGTCTAGGAACATATAATGGGGCTAGAAAGTTCTTTTCCTTTAATGACTTTTCTCAATGAAATGAAGATTTATATTAACTTGATTTCATTTTATAATACCTCAATTTTCAGTAAAAGGCTGGGAGGCAGCTGTGGTGGTCTAAGCGCCTGCCTGGAAAGTGCAAGGCCCTGAGTTTAACCCCTAGTACCGCATGCCATGCTGCGGACCAAACCAGGTATAGTGGCACGCCCACCTCTGGAATCCCAGTGCTGGAGAGGCTGAGGCAGGAGGATTACTCTGAGTCTGAGCTGTGTGGTGAGACACTGTACCAAATAAATAAATAAATAAATATTTCAGTAAA
This sequence comes from Ctenomys sociabilis, assembly GCA_004027165.1. NCBI lineage: Eukaryota > Metazoa > Chordata > Mammalia > Rodentia > Ctenomyidae > Ctenomys > Ctenomys sociabilis. The sequence continues at coordinate 57,522 of PVKA01009709.1, read as the reverse complement.
AAGCATAGTTTTTAAAAAGGAAAACAAAAACCAGAATAACTAGACTTTAAAGTATCCTAAGGAAAGTCTAAAAACTAGGCAGCAATTATTTTTTCTTATAAAATTTAAATTAAAAATATTTCAATTTACATATAGTCACTGTATTTATGACATTATATGACATCTTAATGCATGCATACGACATATAATGAGCAGTTTAGAGCCAACAATATATTGTCCCTTCAGACCTTACCATTTTTATGAATATTCAAAATTCTCTCTACTATCTATTTTAGATTTTTTCAACCTATTCTGAAATACACTTTAAAATGACAATTATTTCTGAATGCTATGATATAGCAAATTTGTCCTCTCCTTCCGCTGCCTGTGGCCTATCCTTCCCTGTCCCCTTCAGGTCTTCCTTTTGCTTCTTCTTCAGTTCCAATTATGGAGCAAGTGCATCTTAAAGAACTTAATTCAGTGCCTTATAGAACTATTTAATTTGAGAAACACTAATACAGGTCAAACATCCCTAATCCAAATCTCACAAATCCTAAATACTCCAAATCTGAAACTTTTTCACTGCCAAAGTGAGTCCACAAGTGGAGAATTCTATATCTCATGTAACGAATCACAATCAAAAAAGCAGATGTACTAAAAATACTGTATAAATTGCATTCTGCTCATATATATAAGGTATATATAAAATACAAGTGAATTTCTTTCTTTCTTTTTTTTTTTGTGGTACCAGGGATCAAACTTGGGACCTTGTGTTTGCTGGGAAGGTGTTTATGCTGTTGAGGTAGATCCCTGGCCCTAAGTGAATTTCTATGGAGAGCCCTTCCTATTCCTCATCTCAGTGGGAGAAGTTCATATTTGTAATCTCATGGATAAATTATTGGAGTCCCACCAAGTTAATTCCAATCTACCACATCCACTGCAACTCATAGCCAGAATAAATACACTAAGGCATATTTGCAGTTAGTGGGGAGTTAAGGGGCCCTAAGTCCAGCTATGACGATGGCTATCCACGACAAAGGCCTCAACCCAAAGCCAAGCAAAGGTTCTGTTCATTAATGAAGAAAGAAGTGACATGAGGATGAGTGACTGTGAGAATTCTGAGAAGTGGGCGAGTTCTGTGAACTGGGATGGGTAGACCGCCTGCATCCACCTCCCCAATACACAGAGAGGATATGCAGAAAGAGGGGTCTACATAACACAACTGAGATAGTGTCTAACGTTTTGGGGGTCTGTGGTTCAGCTCTGATGTGTAATCATTGAAGGCTCAGGAAGCAATAGCCTCTGTCTTGAGGCTGTGATCCCAGCCCTGTTCACACTAGGGTGCAGAGGATGGGCTTCTGGGGAAACATGCCTGCTTTTCTCAAAGACCATCATCAGCACCTTGGCTAGACCAATATGCATTGTTTAAACCCAATTGAAAGGATACGGAAAAACTCTATATCAATACATGGAAAAAGGTCAGGTTTGGCAAAAATGGAGACAATTGTCCCTCTCTCAAGGACAGTCACCCAGAGGTCCTCCACAGATTTCATATTTAAATTTGCATTCCAAAGGCCGGGAAGATGGCTCAGTAGAATAAGCGCTTCCCTGGCCAGTGCAAGGGCCTGAGTTCAATCCCTGGTTCCGCCAAAAAAAAAAAAAAAAAAAAAATTGTGTCCCACCCTCGAGATCTCATTATGTAGCTTCAGATGTATCTAGATGTATCAAAAATTCAAATCACTCTGGTTCTAAACATTTTGGTTAAGAGATACTCAACTTATAGCAGCAAATAGGTAGGCCATCTAGGATATTATAAGAGACAGATACCTTATTTATCTACATACGGTAAAAACAAATAAGGAAATAAAATATAATGGAAGCATCACTTAGGTATCAGGAAAAAATATTCATCCATATTAACTGTCATATTGCATACATCAAAACATCTGAATAATGTAAATTTTCACTAGTTATTTCCTTTGGTTTAAACTTTGTATGTTCTTTCATTGTGGAAAATTGAATATTTGTACACTTGCAAACTAAGACAATTTAATCACATTTTGAAATTTTCACTATTTTTTTAAAAACTACTTTTACAAAGGAACTGCCTGTGTACACAGATTATAGACATAAAACCTTTTTCTTTCTGATTAGCTTTACCAGTGATCAAATAATTTTCCAGGAGAATGACCAAGCTTTTCTAATACATATTACCTAAATGATATCAGTTTAATGTTAAGTAACATATTTTATGAATAAAAGCTCAATATACTATTTCCATAAAATTAAAGCAACTGTATAAGTCACTATTTTTGAGTTGTAGAGTTGTATTTAGGGTTTCCTTCCAATAATCATCCAGTGGGTGTGATTTATCTGTTGATATAAAATTAAAAAAATAGTTCACTGTTATCAACTCAGTATAAAAGTACATGTGTGGTTTTTCCAATAGGGTTAGAGCAAAATGATTTTGGAATTTCTAAAACTTGCAGAACTGAAAGAAGCCTGACTGAGTTTGAATTTGCTCAAGGACATGATGATGGGACTGGATTCCACCTTGCAAATGTGTGACTACACACCTTCCAGGTTCTCTGTTGATTGCCAGCTGCATACATTCACAAAATGTCATCCGAACTTGAACAAAGACAGGTTACTCAAAACTCCTTTAAATGTTTATGATATTAAAAAGTGGTAATTTTTTTTCTTTTTTGAAAATGTATTTAGTACCAGCTCTATAGGGTTTCACTACATAGATTGGACTCACAGTGATCCTCTTGTTTTCAGCCTCCCAAGCACTGGGATTACAGCTGCATGCCACCAGGCACAGTCTCAATCACCATCTCAGTGCACCCCAGGGGCAGGACTGCCATGGAGTGTGGTGCTGGAGATTGAATCCCAGCCACTGCACTCTGCCTAAGCAGGCACTTGAGTCTGCTGAGCTATCTGACTGACACTAAAATTTTCAGTATTGTTGATATAAAGGTGAAATGTCCAAAATGAGGAGAGAGGTTAGGTCTAATTTCTTTCTGTGAGAAAGTAGTAGACTACCTTTTGTCCCGCTGAGTATACGTAATAGGTACATATTCACACACAGTGATGGTAGTTTTTTTTTTAACATCTTCTTCTTAATCATCTTTACTTGAATAGTTGCTCCATAATTTAGTACTCTTCTAAATCAGACCTAGACCTCATCTCCAAAATGCAGATGTTGTAACCTCTCTGGTGTCACATACCATTTGACAAGGACCAAAAGAGATTCCATGGAAGCAGCATAGTCTATGTCATCTGGAGGATCATGAGATGATACTGAGCTCTATCCAAAGCCTATGACATTTTTGTTGGAGACAGGGTGCCACCCCTCCAGAAACTCACACTTGGATAACAGGGCAAACTGGGACACAAAAAATTGTCTTGTGAGAAGTGCTGAGTTAAATCATGCTGTCTTTTTTTAGAATAATTGAGAAAAGAACACTCAACAGAAGTAAAAGGGTGGCAAGTAAAGTAGCTGAACACTTCAAGACAGGTAAAGCTTTTCAGTTGGATGAGAACCCAAGAATAATGGAGGCAGGAGCCACAGAATAGTGCAGTAGAGATAGTCAAACAGCAATGTCCTCCTGAGAGAGTTTCTGCCTTTATCTTCTCAAGGATGTTTGTAGAGCACATGGCCTTGAAACTTAATATCACCCCAGAGGAGAATGCAGGATGTATTTTGGGTTAGGTTGAGTTGAGTTAGGTTTGGTTTTGCTGTACAGTGTAATAGAGACTGTATCCTTAGGAGTAAAAGTTGGGAAGGTTATCTTGCAGCTAATTACAGGGATGAAAGATTCCCCAAGCTCAGTGTTCTCCAGAATGATACAAACCCACTCAGGAGCACCAGTAACCAGAGACATATCTGTGGAAAATGGATCAAGTGATGTCTGCCCTGCTATGAAAAGCAAGAAAATTCATCTCTGATCCAGAAGACTTATGTCAGCACACATGGAACTGTGACAGGAACATTTGTTATCTAATAATTATAAGATCTCACACTCTTCCCAGTTCTTGACTGAGGAGTTATAACGCCATTGAAGTTGTAGGAAGCAAAGGAAAATAAAATAGAAATTTGGGGGGAATGATGAGTTTAGTTTTCTTCTTGTACAATTGGAAGTGAGTAATGAGTCACAGAATTTTGCAGCCCAATATGAAACTTCCACAGAAAAGTCTGGGTTAGAGAAACATACTGTACTTGAAAGTTGCTAAAACCCACAAGCAAACTAATATCGTGAAGGTAAAGAAAATCTTAGAAAATACCAATAATGAAATGGCTGGGGTAACTACATGGAAGGAGAGGAGTCAGTCAAGAACACAGGACGAGTCAACAGAATAGATAATGTTGTTTTTTAATTGAGAGGAAAGTTCCAAGAAAAGCTCAACAATAACTCAGAGCAGTCTAAATCCTTGCATGATATGCCCATCCTCAATCTGCTAGCAGCCCTTCAGTTCCCTTCATTTAGAAAGGGTACCCTTCCCTTCATTCTCTGTCCCTGAGGGCTAACTCAGAATGGCTCTCATCTAATGGTTTCCAGCTGAGCTGAGTGCAGCCAACAGGAGGCACAGATGAAGGGAAGAAACAAGATGCTTCTATTCTTTGCCCTAGAAGGCAACTTTGCAGTTTCTGTACTGAATTTCTTCTGTGACTTTAGCTCCCACTGGATAGACCATCCAGGCTAAGGTGCTAGCCTTACATATGGTCTGAAATCTAGGGCCTGGGAACTTGAACTCCACTTGGTCTCTCATTCTCAGTATCATAGTAGGTTCCAGGATATCTCAGCATCTTATTTCTGTCCTTTACTAGTCATGTAGTCAATGCACTTGTGCCACATTTTCATCATATATAATTGGATACATCTCTTTTTTGTCTTGTTAGATCTCAGTGTAAGTGGTAAAAACAAAAGTAAAGTGATATGGGGGAAACTGTAAATATGAGTGAAATAAGAAAAGACTCAACAGTAGCTAGAAGGAACTTGAGATCTTACTTGATTTCAAAATATGAGCATACATTTAGGCTAAGGAAAAGATGTCTGTAAAAGAATTAGACCAAAAAGGTAGATTAGTTAAAGGAATTTGGTTACTAGAATAAAGTCCTAGAGAAACAGAAGGAGGTAGAAGCTTCCCTAGGATCCAGTAACAGATTTAACATTAAAGATGATAGAAAGTTGTGCTTTGAAACCGATGAGAAAAATAAGCATTAGTGTGACTATAAATTACTTTGTATAATAGATGACATTTTCTGATGGCCTCAGTTTGTCTAAGATACTTTATGATCTCTTCAGATTGGAGGGGGAGGGCAGGCTGGAGGCAGGTGGTAGTGGCTTGAGTTATTCTATGTAGACTAGGAAATGCAGCCAGCTAAGGATCTCTAAAAAGGCTGGATGAATGATACCAAAGGCTAAGTTGAGGAAGAGGACAGGGAATTTTTAGTGGTTTCAATAGTTGTAGAATTTTATTGTTTGGGAGTCCCTCCCATTTAGATATCGTTCACTCCTGGGAGTAGAAAGGTAAGACAAAGGTTGGAGGCCTGCAAGATAAATATTACACATAGGACTGAAGGAATTCAAAGATAAAGAGTGGTTTTCATGGTCCTGCAGGTAGAATGGCAGAAAGCCTGCAGCAGGATGCCCAGGGTGGAGGGTCAGGCAAATCTGGTTCCTATGACCAATCTGGAACCTCAAGGAGCTGGTTGCAGCTTTCCAAATCCCAGTTCTCCCCCAAAATGGCGACCGTAATAGTCCCTGTCAAGAGGTTATAAAGCTGAAAGAGAAAACGCTTATGAGGTACTTATTAAAGATGCTGTCACATATAGGGAACTTGGCGAACATCAGCAGAGCCAGATATCTCTGCCAATCAGACCTGCTAAAGTTTGGCTCTGGAATGGACCCAAAAGGGAAAAAGTTGGCCTTAACTTTTAGCATTGCTGAGAAGTAGTGAAACCCTTAGAAGCTGGGTCCTGCAAGAAGAAGGTCAGTCTTTGGAGCTGTGCCCCAAAGAAGATATTGGAATCCAGGCCCCTACTCTCTCTCCCCTGCCACTACCCAATGCAGTGAGCTAAGATGCTTCCTCCACCACATATTTGCACTGTGAGGCAGAACTTCACTGAAAATCCAAAAGCAACACGGCCAGCCCACTGTGCACACAACCCTCTGAAATCACGAGCCAAAATAAATCTCTCATCTTTATAAGCTGCTCAGCTCAGATGTTTGGTCATAGCAATAGAAAGCTATATATGACCCCTGTTCAATTTATTTTTCCCCCTATTCAATTTAGAGATCTATAGATTTCTTTGAAGATGGGTCTCAATCAGAGAACAATTCTGAAAGTTCCCTAAGTCACATTACATAGGTCTCCAAAACAAACCCTTTTCAGGCTCCCCTCTGATTCCAAATCACACAGGAAGATCCTAGGGGGACCCGTATACTTTCTTCTCAACAGACTGGAACTGTTGGAGAACCCCCACACTAAAAGTAGAATCACATGAAAGACAAATTTCTGGAGAACCACAGATCAGGCAAATCAATTGGAGGGCAAATTTGGGCCTAGAAGGAAAGAGCTTGCTGAGATACAGGAAAAATAAGCAGATGCACAGTGCTCAACAGTGTAGCTTTCTGGCTGACATCTAAATGATGGCTCTAACATGCTTTCCTGCCCTTCTTATAACTACGCACAAAGTAATCACTGTTTTTACTGCCTGTGCTTTTAGTTCTTCACTTTCTTCTTGCCTAGTGAGTCTTTTCTATTCCATTATTTTAACTGGTAGAGACAATTTCCCCCATGGAATTGTGATCATCATATGAATCGGGACATAGAAAGTCCATATCAACCAATTTTATTACCTCTATCCAGTTGTTAAATGATAAGATAATTGCCCATAATGAGCCTTCGGGGAAACAAGTTTTAGACTTGTTTCACTCGTAAATAACTACCCTCATTCTTACTTCTATAGATAAATAGCTATTAGAGGAGCTGAACAACACTATAAATTTACCCATTTTCCCTTGCTTTCAATTCAAAAGAAACAATACCCTCAAATATTTGAATCTACAAAGAATAAAAGTGCTAATGGTTGTACCTTTATTCTTTTAAGGAATCTGGTGGTATGAAAATGACACATGTCATCACTAATTCCCAGGAATCAGAGAGAAAATATACAAAAGGCTTAGTGAACAGATGAAGAAAGAAAACTGGTAATTGACTTTTCTGGCTAGGGACCACGACAATCAACAGAAGGGCTACTGGCCAAATCTCCTTACAGACTAAAAACGCTAAAAGCTTCACCCAGAGTCAACAAATGCCATGCTCTGAGGAGAGGCGTCTTAGGGGACAGATCTGTTACCCATCAGTGGACATGTTTCATCTTACCGCTCATTGCAAGCAAGTTAAAGGAGGCTTTGTGTACCTGCTTTCAGACATAGGCTGGATCTCTGAAGTGCAGGAAGGCCCGGGCCTGCCCTTGAGCCCCAGGTCAGATAACATATACACAGACAGTAAGCATAGAAAGAGAGCCATACAGTGTAGTATTCAAATCCTGCTCTTCGGGCAATGTCTCTGCATTTGAGATGTGTTAAATAAAAGAGTGCGTCTACTAAAGATCAAAAGGATATGATAAGGGATTTTTTTTTTCAGTTTAGAAATTAACATCGATTTTCAGCAAAATCAGAATGGTCTGACATACTTTCCATGCTCCATGGGCCTAACTCTACAGAGAACCCTGTGCAGAAAGGTGATTTATAAATTAGTGTGACAGCAAACACCCTCCATATGGCCTGTCACTTACTCAACTCATTTTAGTGTCATCATGTAAAATGGATCACCTGTTTGATGCTCTTACTATCAGATGTCATCAAAGGCTGCTAGGTCTTCAGGGACTGTCAACAGGGACAGAGAGAAGAGCTACTAAAGTGGTGCAGGTTCTGTAGAGGGCAAACAGAAGGACTCTGCTTCTGAAGCTCAGCCCATGTGCTGGCCTCTCTGGCCTTGCCACAAATCAAGGGTAGTAAAGACTCCAACAAGAGGGACCTCCTAGAGCCTTTGCTTACAGACCTCAGCAGGAGGTAGAAACAGTTCTCCCTGACTTCCTGGATGTTTAAGGGAATTTTTTTTTTTTTTAACACCTGGACCTAAAGGCCATTCAAACTCACTCATGCATCAGTCAAGACCCAATACATGCGGGCATCAAAACAATGCTTCTCAATCCTGCATTCTTACTAATTTCTGTGTATCAGAACTAGAGAGTAAGTAGTAAAACCTTACAAAGCAAGGTTTTTACACTAGTGTGCATACCAGCAAGTCAACCTGGATGAGTTTAATTTGCTGTGGCGGTGTGACAATACTGAAAGGGTACCCTCAGCCTGAGGCCTTTCTGATTGCTGCTGCCTGAGTAATTTGAGGAGAGTTTCTTCATAATGGCGCCTTTTTTCACACAGCAGGCATTTGCAAAACCTCCCTGTAAATCAGGGAAATCTATAGGGATTTATTTGTCTTCCCCTCCCCTTCTCTTTTATCTCTCTTTTTTTCAGTTATTGGTGAAAACAAAATGTTCTAATACTTGCATGTGAAAGAAGATTGGGTTGTTTTGCCCCCCCCCCCCCCGAAAGTGGCACATTAATTCTAAACAATTTGCTCCCTGAAATTTGATCTCTAATATTTATCCTACAACTTTTTTGTTTTTAAATAAGGTCTCCATCTAATTCTTGGTCTGGAAGTTGCAAAACTGCCATTGTTTTGAATTAAGGGTTAGCATTTATTTCATGTTCCTTACATAATAGATGTATAATATAACCACAGGAATTAGTCTATATGCCGTGTTTTATGTTCTTAAACAATCTAAAATGATCCCCCTAACTAAACATAAAGCATTGAATTATTATTAATGTACATTGTAACATTACCTGCTGTGTCAACTGCATTAAAATTAATTTCATATATGTGCTTCAGTTTTCCATTGAAGTCATGAAACATTTTGATTTTGTTTTTCTGTATTTTAGGGAAGGGTCCACAGGGTGTTCAGGGTCTCACTAGTAGACTGGACTCGTAGCAGTTCTGCTGTTTACAGCTCCAAGTACTGGAGTCATAGGCACACACCACCATACCTAGTCTCCAACACGGTCTCAGTATGCCCTGAGGGCGGAGCTGGCAGAGCAGTCCTAAGGATTGAACTCCCAGGCCCTGCGCCTGCCACTGAGCTATTTGACCGGCCCAACATTTTGATTTTGGATCACAATTAAGCTGGTTAAAACTGTGTACTCAACACATGCATGTATACACAAATACATTTGCTATAATTTCATAATGCTTATGATAGAAACAACTTAATGTCTGACTTGCACGTTCACCGTGTAGGATGCCAGTCACGTCCTCAGTGACAATCTGCATAAGCAATTCTGTTGGGTTGTTAATAAGCTATAATAATATGTCCATACAGTACAATATAATCTAGATGTAAATGAAGTGATGTAGAACAGTGTCCACTGACATGTTACTATCACAAAGAAAAGAACAGCAAAACTGTAATTACAGCAATATGTACAACAGCATACCTTTCTGCTCACAGGACTGAATGGGTATAAGGAATTTATTAGACTAGTAGCCACACCTTTTTGGTAATAACATTCTGAATAGTTTTTGTTTATTCATGAGTTGACAATATTTCCTCTACATGTTAAAAGAAATGTGTTGAACTTAAAAAAAATTATTTTTTTATTTTATTCAAAATATATTCAGAGAGAGAGAGAGAGAGAGAGAGAGTAAAGAGTTTACCAAACTATTTTAAAAGCCAGAATAAAAGGAAAGCAAATTTTAAAAATATAAGATGACCAGAGGTGAAATTAAGATATATTTCAGAATATGCAATACATGTTTTTCCTTAGAAATTATCGTTTTTTAAATTGAGATCAGGATAACCCTCAAACAGTAGCAATGGACCCACCCATATGCAGTGTAAGTCTGAAATACTCAAATCAGTCATATTCCAAAACCTCAAGGGTTGGAAACGAGTTCACAGCTGTGAAAGACTTAGGGCCAATCAGATGTTATGCTGAGTCGGCAGGAAACCGGCAGCACAGCTTGTTAGTTTGATTCCTGTAAAACTCAAGCTCCTCGCTCCCCTTTCTCAAGGATCCCAGCAGAGTCCACTGGATTGCTTCCTAAATCCAGGATCCAGAAAGAGTAAGTGAAGAGTGTTTCATGAATGCCTCGCATTCAGAAATTTATGAAAATGTTGCTTGTCAATATTTATAATAACTTTTTATGCAGTATTATGTGTGCAAAGCATACTTGAAAAAAACTGTCATAAAACTGCAAAACACATGTAATACTTACAGAGTAGACTACTTCTCAGAATGACTATTTTGAAGGGAGAAAACATTATTTACAAAATATATTCAGAGAGAGAGAGAGAGAGGAAAAAGTTTATCAAACTATTTTAAAAGCCAGAATAAAAGGAAAGCAAATTTTAAAGATATAAGATGACCAGAGGTGAAATTAAGATATAATTCAGAATATGCAATATATGTTTTAAATGAGTCATAAAATTCTACTGTAGCTTCTCAAACCAAGTAGCACAACTGAAATAAAATCATTATGATAATTCATGTATTTCTGAGATAAAAAAAAAAATAGAAGAACAGTGGAAACAGGCCAGGGGACAAGTTTTTCCTTAAATCTTCCACAGGAAAGGACACACACCTTCAGCAGCAGGGTGAAGGACACACATCACTGACAGGGCTGTTTCTTTCAATAGTCCCCAGAGTAGATTGCCAATCTACTCTGACAATTTGTGTAAGTGAGCCTGTTCAGGAATGAAAAAGCAAACACAACGGCCCTAGTTTGCAGTGTGCAAATCTGTCTTAATCTTAGGACAAAAGTTTCCATGGACATATTGTCTCCAACTTGCCAAGGTTAGACTTTTATTTCTTTACTTTATGACAGTGCAAAAGCACTATGCACTCAGTGGAATTATACCTCAAATTTTATGCTTGGGTCGTTTTATGGGCTAGCAACTGGTAGTGTGATACTGGCCAGACGTTGGGCAGTGCTGTCAGCCACTCAGTCTTAAGGAGAACTGACCCATGCATCCTCTTGGGGAGCGGTCTTGTTATGTACGGTATTCTATTGGGTTAAGTGTATCACATACAATTCTGACTTCAATATTTTCACTTTTCAATATTTTCACTTTCACCATGGGTTTACCAGAATATGACCATCTTATTATGATATAGATCTAAAATTTCTCCTAAAATCTTCTGTTTTAAAGCTGGCTTTTGGAACATGACTGTGTCACGAAGGCACTGTGCAGTTAGGAGGTGGAACCTGGTTGGAGAAGGTGGGTCAATGTGGGTGCAGCCCCGAAAAATACACTCTTGTTATGGGCTCCTCCATTCTCAGTTTCTTTTTCCTCCCCCATGCTTTTCCACCCTGCTATTTCTGTCTTGGAGGCAGCCAGCCATACACTGAACTCCCTAGATCTGTAAGCCACTGCAAACCTCTCCTTCTACAGACAGCTTTGTCCAAGTGATGGAAAAGTGACTTATACACTCTTCATTAAGTCAAAGAACATCTGTCCAGAAATGTGTGACCACATACTGTGGCAGGCATCTGAGTTAGATAGAAATAGCACAGGCAGTCAGACAGGGCCAGGCCCTCAGACAGCCAGTACAGAAGAGGAGCTACCTTGCAGGCACAGGAGAGACAACCACTCCCATTGTGGGCCAGCCCTCAAAACAAAGAATCAAACAAATACCTTCTTCAGGATAAACACCAGCAATTGGTATTCCAAATAGTTCTCTATCACCTCGAGAAAGCCAGGAAGAGCCACTAGCCCGACCCCCTCCAGGAAAAGCCTTTGTTGTTTTTTATTATTATTGATTTTAAGGAATACCAAACAATAATTTTTTATGTATGTATTTTAGGGAAGGGTCTACAGGGTGTTCAGGGTCTCACTACTAGATCAGACTCATAATGATCCACTTATTACAGCCTCCCAAGAGCTGGGATTACAGGCGTGTGCCACCATGCCCCGTTCCAATCACCTTGTCAGTATGCCCCCAGGGTGGGGCTGGTATGGCACAAAACAGTGATTAAAAAAAACAACATTAGAGGGCCAGCTATATAGCTCAGTGGATTACAGTGCCTGCTTAGGCAGCTGCAGGGACTGGGTTCAATTCCTGGTATGCCCCTAGGGTATGCTGAGAGGGCCACTGAGACTGGGCGTGGTGGCTTGTGCCTGTAATCGTAGTTGTGGGAGGCTGAAAACGGGAGAATCACTTCTCACAAAGCATAGGAGATCTGTGTAGTGAGACCCTGTAGACAGTAAATACATGTTTTTTTTTTTTTTTAAAAAAAGTAGCATTAGAAAGAATACAAGATTTCATTAAACAAAGTAATAGGAATTCAGTAATGATTGCTATATTACATGACACTATCTTCAAATTAGTTGTTCAGATTACAAGACATTAATGTGTAAGATTCATTTAAAGAAATAAGACAAAATGATAACAAAGAAGTTATAAAAATTCAAATGAAGAAAGAAAAAAATCAGAATAAAACAATTTTTTTTCAGTATTAACTGTCCTTTTAAAAGACCAGAAGAAATCAACAATACAGGTGTCCAACCATTCTGCATATATACCTAAATGTATCTTTTCCCCTTCTTTCATGTGCCCTTTTCCTCATCCCAGCTTTTCCTTCACTTTGAACAATTTCTTTCCTTTCACAGTATCTGTTGTACCTTTTGGATGTTCATAACTCTTTCAGGTTCTCACACTGGCGAGAGAATATGTTTCCACATGTGGATCTGATTTATTTCACTTACCAATATATTCTAGCTGCATCCATTTATCTACAAAGGCCTCAAATTTATCATTTTTATAGCTGAATAATACTTCATTGTGTAAAAATATCATATCTTTTTAATCTATCCCTCTGTTGATGGGCATTTGGGTTGTTTCCACCATTTAACTTTAACAAATCGCACTGCTACAAACATGGGTATGCATATGTTTCTGTGGTATGATGATTTCAGTTCTTTTGGAAAAATTCCTAGGAGGGGAACAGCAGGCCTGAATGAGACCTCTAACACTAGCTCTTAAGGAATTTCCATAATGATTTCCATAATGGTTGTATTAGCCTGCACTCCCTACTTCTAACAGTGGAGAAGTGTTACTTATTGTCCCACAACCTCTCCAACATTTGTTATTGGTTGACTTCTATTTCAAAAAATCTGTTATTTATTTATTTGGTACAGGATAAGCTATACAGCTAGACTCTTAGCGATCCTCCTGTTTCAGCCTCCCCAGCACTGCTGTTACAGGCATGCACCACCATGCTTAGTTTCCATGATCAGCTAGGCTCAGGGCTGACATGATGCAATACTGGATTAAACACAGGTCCTTGTGCTTACCAGACAGGGGCTTAGACCACCAAATTATCTTCATAGCCCATGGTTGACTTCTTGATGACAGCCATTCTTTCTGACATAAGATGATATCTCAATATTTTAACTTTCATCTCTTGAATGATCAATGATGTTGAACATTTTTCATATATTTATTTGCCTCTTGTACCTCTTCCTTTGTGAACTGTATGTTCATTTCATATGACCATTTTTGGTTGGGTCTTTGAATTTTGGAGGCCTGGTCTTTTAAAAATTCTTTGAATGTTCTGGATAGCAGTCCCTTGTCAGATGGACAGTGTGCTATAATTGTTTCCCATGTCATGGATTTTCTTTCTACTCTATTGGTGGTTTCTTTTGATGTTCAAAAACTTTTTCTTTCTTTCTTTCTTTCTTTCTTTCTTTCTTTCTTTCTTTCTTTCTTTCTTTCTTTCTGTCTTCCTTTCTTTCTTTTTGGCAGAACTGGGGATTGAACTCAGGCCCTTACCCTTGCCAGGGAAGCCCTTATTCCACTGAGCCATCTCCCCAGGCCCCAGAAACTTTTTTTTAAAAAAATGAGATCCCAACTGTTGATTCTTTGAAGTATTTCCTGTGCAGTTTGCTTTTTGTTCATGAACTCTTTACCTATCCCTATGTCCTTAAGGATTCTACCTACTTTCTCATCTAGAAGATTTAGTGCTTCAGTTTTAGTATTTAAAGCTTTGATCCATTATAACTGTAGTTTTGTGCATGGTAATAGGCATGGGTCTATTTAAAGTGGAAAGCCAATTTTTCCAGCACCATTTATTAAAGAGGTTTTCTTTCTTCCAATGAACATATCTGGCCCCTTTGTCAAAGATAAAGTGGCTGAGTGTGCTTGCAGTTGTGTCTATATCTTCTAATCTGTTCCATTGATCCTCAGGTCTGTTTTTTCTAGTATCATGCTGATTTTGTCACAATAGCTTTGTCGCATAATTTCAAGTCAAGGATTGTGATGCCTCCTGCTTTTCCTTTGTTATCCTGGATTGGTTTTGCTATTCTACATCTCTTCTGGTTTCAGATGAATTTTAGGAATGGAAAAAACCCTGTTCTATACTCATGCCCATTTGCTACATCTTGATTCATCATTTGATCCTGATATAATTAATTTTGCCTAAACAATCCTACTTGTAATCTTATTGGTTGACCATAGTTTTGTCCTACCTCATGTCCACCCAGTGAATTCCCAAGTTTTCTATCTTAGACCTGCCTCACCTCCTGGGTTTACACTATAAAAAAAAACTAGAAAAGACAAAGGCCAGACTTCCTCTAGCATAAGAGGCTTAAACATACACAAAATAATAGGTAGATAATAAATGGTATCTAATTTTGAAGACATATACAGTGTTTGTTTATCTTAGTATGATGCTTGGGCTTTCTTAACAGTATGTCAATCATAACAGTAAAACAGCTGGGAGAAAATAGTCAAAATAAAATTGTTTACTTATTGTTCTCTAATACAAGTGGGAGGAATAGAAAATATAATATGGTGGTAACACAATCCCGTAAAATACTTAACAAAAAAAGCCACAGACTTACATTACTACTGCTCTGGCTGCAAAGATATTTCTTGAGGGACTGAGACACTAAAATATTGGAAAAACCCAAGATCCAAAATAAGCAAATTGTTTTAGCATTTCTGTTCCAAGCAATAACATTCAATGACTGCATGGAGATTATTTTCAATAGGGATTTTATGGGAAAACTATAACTGGAAATAAAAGGGATATTCTAGCCATAAACATGACGTATCTCTTATTGCACATGTTGGTGATGACATTGAATGAGATCTCCAAGCAAAATGAGAGTTATGATGTGTGGTGTCAGTGTAATAAAATAAGACTTCTCCCTCTCAAAGGTCAATCTTGAGCTTCATAAAGATGTACAGAATTTCATAGCCTGAAAACTATGCTAAGGGGACACTTAGAACCAGATGGCTAGTTTTTGAAAAGGAAAATAAAGCCTTATATCCCTGCCTTAATTCATTGCAGCACAAATCAGTATTTTAAACTGCTATTCTGCCTTAAAGAAATTCATGGACCTGAATTTTCTTGCAGAAGGTGTTCAGACAGAAAACACATAGAAGAAATGAGCTGCCATCTTAAGTAGCCAGCATGGGGCATTTTCTTTCTTCGCCACTAGGAACAAATTTATATAATGCCATTATAAACTGGTCTAAACAGTTTTTATTCCCCTATACTAGTACAAAAAGTGGGATGTAAGATGTTAAAAATGAGTAACATAGAGCTGAGCTGAACTCAAGAATTGAGTTCATCTCGGAGATGGTCCATGGCAAACCTTGAATTTGATTAAGTTTGCTACGTGACTTGAATCCTGTATCACTTATAAGTTATGTGGCCTGGGACAAGTTCCAAGTCTTAAGTTGTCATCATCCATGAAATGGGAGTAATAATAATCTTCTCTCAAAGGATTGCTATAATCATCAAACAATATAATGATGTTAAGATTTTATAGGAATTTATATGTGTGTGTATATATTCACCCCTTGAAATGCATCATTCAATGATGTTTTAATATATTCACATATTCAGAGATATGCAAATATCTTGGTTACTTTTCTCTCATTGTTGCTGCAAAATATCTGACACCCAAAATCAAATCAAGCAAAGGTTTATTTAGCTCACAGTTTGTGCAGGTTTCAGTCCACAATCAGCTGAGTTCAAGGCAGATGGCACATGGCAGAGGGCAGCAGCTCATGGCAGCAGAAAACAGCAAAACAGCAAGAGCAAAAAGAAAGGAGAGCTTTAGAAAGCAAGTATCACTCCGTCCCTCATACTGAATTCAGGCTACCCACTCCAGGGCGGATGTAGCACTCACATCCATAATCCCAATATTGGATCACGAATTAATCACAAACTCTGGAAGCCACCCCCTGACTGCCTGAGCCTTTGGACAGACATTTAGACTCAAGCCATAACAGCAACCATCACTAAAACCAAGTTGAGAATATTGTTAGATCCAGCTTGATAAGACTGTAGCCATCTTGGTCATAAGTGTTCTTTCGCTAACCAGCTCACCCCAGCGTGTTTTGAGTCCTACAGGATAAACAAAGTTATTAAGCTGGTTACTCCAGCACACTGTACTGCCACTGATGCATGGACCATTTATTAACCAGTACCTGAGATGTTTTTGAGAAAGCCTACGTACATTTTGGTTGGCCACAGCCACCTTTTCCTAGCTTAGCATGTAAAGCCTTCCTCCTGATTGGGACTGTAGGAGGTTCTCTTGTTGTGCCACCTCCCAAGACTCACTTCTACCCATAGGTCCATTGCACTTGGTGAAATTCTGAGTTTGTCTGCTTTTTTCTATGGTTTTTACAATACCTTTCCTCTTTGGCAGTCATTTTCACTCAATTATTTCATCAAAGGGAAATCCAGCTTTCACTAGCAAGCATTCTCATTTCCCCACATCTCTCTCTGCTCCCACCCTCTTCCCCAACTCACCCCGAACCCTAGACCACCACTGCTCTGTCTGTACATATTTATATATTTGGGGCCTTTCATTTAAACAGAGTTGTATATACTGTGTGAACTTTTGTTTCATGTATGACTTGTTTCTTGCACTTAGAATGTTTCCCAACTTCATCTAGTTTAAAGCCAAGGTTAGTACTTTATTTCTTTATACTGAGAATAATATTCTCATGGATGTACCACATTTCTCTATTCATCATTCAGAAATGTGGGGGATTCTTATTTCTTGGCTATTGTGAAAATACGGTGTTATAAACATTCACCATATTTCTGCAATAGTTTTTGGTTACAGAAATTCCAGTGAGCATCAAGCAGTAACTAATTGTGTAGCTCTGGTTTTAATTTTCTTGATTTCTGATGATATTGAGCATTTTTTCATGTTACTATTAATCTATACATTTTCTTTAAAGAACTTCCATTTTGTTTTTTTTCTTGGATCATTTATCTATAGGTGAGTTGTACAAGAGCTTTATGTAGTCTACATACCAAACAAAATATATCACAAAAAAATAAAGTGAAACATCTCCTATGCATATAGATGCCAAAATTGTTAACAAGTAACAAAATCCAGAAGAAAAAGCTATAAATCCCAATCAAGTAGGAGAAATACCATGAATGCTGAGCTACTTCAACATCTGAAATTCAGTTTATATCCCGTACCAAGAAATAAAGGAGAAAGGACATATGACAATGCAAAGAAAAACTTCTGACAAAATCCAACCAATATTCCTCCACAATGGAACAATTAAAACGAGGTATGGTAGAAAACTTCCACAACTTCAATTTTTTAAAAAGTGTTTGTTAATCAACAAAATGGCAATTAACATAATACTTACTTATGAAATACTGCTTTATTCCTAAGATCAGGAGCAAGAAAAAACTTCTATTATCACCACATCTCATCAATATTTTACAGGAAGGTCTACTGAGGGAAATTAGGTCAAAAAATGAAATAAAATTTATCAAGATTAGAAAGGATGAAGTAAAACACTTTTTATAGATGCTATAATCATGTATTCCAGATTCCTCTGGAATCTACTAAAAACTTATAAAAACTAATACCTGAATTGTACAAGAGGCAATTACAAAAATGAATTATATTTCTATACACTAGTAATGAATGACACAAAACTAAATTTTAGAAATTCTATTTATACCAGCATCAAAAAATACATGGAAAAATTAATAAATTGAGTATATGAAGGTTAATTTTATGTGTCAGTTTGATGGGGCTAAGGGACATCCATGTCACAGGTGAAATATTTTTAAATGAAATTATGTGAAGGTATTTCCAGACGAGTTAGCATTTGAATTGACAGACTGAGAAAAGAACATTGTCTTCATTAATGTGGATATGTAGGCCTGAGCAGAATGAAAAGATGGACAATTTTGTAAAAACTAAAGTTAGATCAAAAAAGAAAAAAAATAAATAAATAAATAAAGTTAGATCCCTACCTCGAACCATACATAAAAATTAACTCAGCATAACATGGAACTATAAAATTCTTAGGGAAAAAAATATTTAGGGTTAGGCAATGATTTTTAGGTGCAACAGCAAAATATAATTAATAATAAAAGAATGAATTACACTAATCAAAACTTAAAACATCTGTGTTTAACAGGATATCATCAAAAAACTAGATTGAACAGGCCACAAAATGGTAGATAGTAGTTGAAGTTACTTTCTGACATGAGACTTGTATCTCAACAAATAACTGGATAATCACATGCAGAATGAATCTAGACACCTAAAACTTCTAAATTGGCACAAAACAGATCCATGGGAGAAAAACCTTTTTAATTACTTGTGCAGACATAAAAATGTCAAAAAATATGAGATTCAAAGTAGTCAGGTGATTGATAACATTATCCCGAGCAATAGAAATTAATAGGGGCCTGAGACTTTTCAGGGTGGTAGAAATAAATTATAGGAGAGTGATAAATTATAGGAGGTTAAGGGGAGCACTCTGATACATGAGAGCTGCCTCCTACTACAAGTGCGGCACTTTCTGGCACAAAATCTGAAATCATAAAGGCTTTCTACATTAATGTAAATTTCTCTTCACAAAACAACAGTTACTGATTTTAAACATTTTGTAAATCACAGTAACCTATATGCCAGAGTGGCACACTTTGAGGTGGCATATTCTGGTCTTCTGTAGACATATTTTTGGAGCAGTGCTTTTCAAGCCCCAACAAACCCTTCACAATAATTAGCACAAAATGATCACAGGCCTAAAAGAAAACTGTGCAATTCCTACATAGTGATGGTGAACCTTTTAGAGCTTTCAGTGGTAACAAAAACCCAGCTGCGACACTCAAGCCATAGGTTCTCCACTACTCTTCTAGAAGACATAGCAGAAAATCTTTTCTATTAGAAGATATGGTAGAAAATCTCCTTGTTTATAATCACCCCGTGCTTTTTTTTTTTTCTTTTCAGATAGGTCTCATAATGTGACTCAACTCAATATCCAACTCATAGATTCAAGCAATCTGCCTGCCTCAGTCTCCAGAATAGCTGGGACTCCAGACAACAGGTGTGCAAACATACCTAGTGCCCTATCCCTTTTTTCACTGTGACTTTTCTCAGCTTTTCAGTATTCTTTAATCACCCAACCATGTCCACCTTATTTTCAGTGGATACCTTTACTGACAAAATGTGAGTTGTCAGAGAACAACTTCTTCTAACTTTGTCCCTGTCTCAGGTACTTAAGCTTTAAGAGCTAGTGCCCTAATGAATTGCACATGTAGGTTCTCATTCTAACTTGATTCTAGGTGCCTTAAGATCAAACACTAACATTTTTCATCCTGATTCATCTAACCCACTGAGCATATGGCTAGCTATATTGCATAAACAAATGTTCAGTTGGAGATTTAAATGAATTGTTTACTATAGAAATTACAGGTCTCATCTACTTAGTTGATGTTAATCCATGAGGTTCATCAAGCAGAGTTGACAGATAAGCCCAACCTACAGTTGGCATATTTACAGCACTTAGTCTCAGCCAAGTAGCAATGCAAACCTGGGCCCTCAAACAGAAATTTTATTTCTGGTGCTGTGGTTTCAGATAATCTTAGAGACAAGGCACAACTTCATTTTAAAATTGGTCATCATGATTGGTCACAGAAGTTATTTAATTGATTGTAAAATTCACTTCAATTACTGTCACAACAGTTATCCACCACTTTCCTTAAAATTTCCATCAATATCCAGAGAATAGCCTTGATCTCTTATAAGGACACTTTAAATCTAACATAGTAACCTAGTTTTCATTACAGATTCAGTCCTCTTTCTCTTCTCCCCTCCTTCTGCACCCAACTAAGACACACATAACATATCTTAATAATTTTATGTGCATGGAAGCTCCTATTTGGATACTTACAAAATAAGCTTCAGGTAATTCCTATGGAGTTTAAACCTGGCCCTGTTGCCAGGACCCGTCAGTATTCTCTGCAATCCTGAGATACCATCCACCTGCCAAAGCTTGCATGAGATTAGGGTACATTTTGCCCTGGGGGAAATTAAATTAAAAGCAAGAATAGCTTTTGCTTTTTGGTTTTTTGTTTGTTATTTGTTTCATTTCTTTGGCACTGAAAATTAAACTCAGGACCCTCACAATGGGCCACATCCCAGCTTCTTTCTTTTGAGGCAGTGCCTTGCTAAGTTCCTAAGTTGTTCAGGCTGGACCACAGCTTATGGTTCCCCTGCCTCAGCTTCCCCAAGTCCTAAGATTACAAATATACATTACCATACCTGGTTTAACATATTTAAATTCTTATTCTAGTATTGAGGCAGAATCAGCAGGAGGGCAGTGAACCCCTGCTCCTTACACCTTGGTGGACATGAAGGACTCATATGAGAGTGCTGCCCTCCAGGCCATGCCCCAGTCTGCAGATCTCCAGATTTCCAAGTGGTGGTGTCAAGGCCAACATTGACTGTGACCTTGCACTTCCTTGTAATCACCAACAGCCCCCTCAGGCCTTGTTGGTCCAAAAGTTTAGCCTTTGGTCCAACTGCTTACCTGGGGTAACAGGAAAGTACTACTATAGGAGCCAAGAACACACTGTCTTCAAAGGCCACTTTGGCTATTGAAGGAAAAAAACCAGTGTCTTCTCCCCTTGGTGAATTTCTTTACCCTGCGTGTTTGCATGGCTCATTTTATAATTCTGGAGACTCATTTTATAGAACGTTGAACAAAATTAATTTTCTTCACTGTAACTGAAAGGATCCCTCACAGGGAAAGCCATGTGACAGCAAAAGAAGGTAAGGTTCTGGGCTCTGCGGTCCAGTATGGAGAGGCAGGTGCTTTCAGGACCTCACAGATAGTGACACCTGGCTATCAACAAGCCTGAGAAGCTTCTGATTGATTTTCTGAGACTAACATTCTAATCCTTAAAAAATTAGTGCATGTTTGCAATACCTAACAATGACACTCATCATATAGAGTTGGTTTATGTACACAACATGTAATAATTCTTACTACTTCCCCATCCCTGTTCTTCACTCATTCTTTCTCTATATCCCCTTCTGATTTGCAAAAGCTTTATTTCCATGTTCACTACTGAAAGAGGAACCTAGGGCACATAGCTGGGGTGATTGGAAACAACTTTCCAATTGAAGAGGTTCACCGGAGAGTGCTAACCGTAGGCACAGAGTAGCAGCTCCCAAACCTGGCATGAGATTGATCCAAAGCCTGAAGTTGGTACTGAACTTCTGACATGAGAACAGGACAAACTTGGTACCTGATGTTAACCTTCTGACCCTAGAACACAAGGAGTCTAGCACCTAATACCAATGTTCTAGTAGGAGAGTAAATGGGACCACCTAGAACAACTATCAGAGAAGATATAACCACATGGCAACAAGGACTTTTCTGCCACTGGGCTCTTGCTGTGACAGTGGTTTCTCCTTCCTGCAGGCTGCACCTTCCCTTTTCTTTCCTAGCATTGTTTTCTCCAGGAGAGCTTCTTTTGTGCTTCTTTCCCTCTTCTTTTTTTTCCTAAAATAAATGATAACCTTTGGAATTGACCAGTTGTCCCAACCAACTCATTAAACAGGAAAATAAGAGGCTGGAAGCCCTTAGGCGTCCGTATAACACCTGGTAACAATGTTGCCTATCATTCGTATTGTTCTTTAAATTAGCATCTTTTGTGTAAGAAACCCAGGGCCCTCTAACCTTAAATGGCCACACCAGCATAGCAAACGGGGCTATCCATTCAGACATGAGTAGACAATAATATTTTCAAAGTACCCATGATTAATTATAGTGCTTTCTATAAGTCAGCTTTTTTTAACAGGCTGTGATTTTCCCTGAAATCAGTAGCCACCTGGCATATAACAGGAGCTACTCAGCTTGTTGAATAAATAAACACATGATAGCTAAATAAGAGAAGTTGTACAGATTACTTAGAATTTAATGATAAAGTCTTTAGAATCTGTGTGGTCAGATAACTCTCACTAAAACAACACCTAAAATATTCACAGATGAATCATGGGCCTTCCCGTAAAGCCAGCAGGCCTGCTCCACATTCACATAGAAGCCTGGATCTTGCGCCTTACCTCATTCTCTCCAAGGAATACATGCGCCAAGGGGAAACTCTTAAATTCTCCCCCTGGATTCTTGTTTCAAAAGTGATAAAGTTACTGACAAGAATGTAAAGTGAATTACACATCCATTTTAAATATATTTTAAAAGCCCATTGGCTTTCAGTTTTTCCTTAGGAAATTCAGCAGCTAAATAAAGAAGAGAATTTAGCAAAATACTCTCATTGGCTTAATTCTCAAACAGTAGCCTTACATCATTAGTTTAAGCCAGCTCAGTGCATTATTAAACCCCTTCCCAGAGCTGATTAATGCAATAAAGAGTTAGAATAAATTAGCACAGTAAGCAAGAAGCCACCTTTTCCTCACCAGCATTGCCATCTAGTTAGTTACTCAGGAAGCTAAAGTAAGGACCTGGAGAGTCAAGGCCGGCCTGGATGCATAGTGAGAGCCTGCTTCAAAAATTTTCTTTAAAAATCATCTACTCATAGCGAGATTATTTTCTTTGTAAATTCATTTTTGCTACACCTACCAAAGTACAAAGAATAACAGCCAGGAGTAATAAACTACTGCCCACGCATGACATAAGTTAAAGTTCAACACCATTTCTCGTATTCATTGTCACAAGTTTAAATGTATACTGCCAAAGAGCCATTCACTGAGAAGAAGCTAACAGCTATAAGGTGTGTTTGCAAGATTTAATGATTTGCTTGTGATGTGTGCTGAATATAAAACTCCCCCCGTATTTCCTGGAGTTTAATACGAGAGAAAGGAATTCTACTGAAATGAAAAATCAATCACTTTTAAGGGCAAAAGTAGCCTTCTCTGAAAGTGCAAATAACAGCTAGCTGCTCAGCACTCAAATGTGATGAAAAATCATTGTTCAGAGTCAATGGCCATCTTTGTGGAGAATTACAGAAGCTTTACAAGTTGTTAATAGGCCCAGAAGATTAGAGGCTTCAACTTTCCCTCATCACCATTCCTGTAAATCCAGGGAAATCACTAGTATATGATGATTTCTCAGGCTTTCCTGCACTTTTTTAGGACCACCCACTCAGTTTCATCTCACGTAGTCCAGGCTACACTTTGGTCCATCATTGCTGATGCTGGGATGTAGGCTAAAAAGTCATATTGCCAAGCAATGTTCGAATAGCTGAGTTCTACGTATAGTCATGAGCTAAATACTTCTGGCTCTCAATGGTTACTCTCAACTCATTTTGATAGAGAAATAAGAATTAATGTGTGTTGATCAGAACTTCCCAAGTTCAGGATCACTGCCTTATCCATTTGTGCATGTAAATCCTGAGAAACATCAGCAGGTTTTAGAAAATAGCAATTACTTGGTAGGATTCTCACCCTGACTAACTACATATGCTGATACCTGTGAGCTAAGCAACTGCATTAAAAATAGCAATGTATAATAGCAGTGTCATGCTTGGAATGCCTGTCATTCTGGTCTTCTAAATACATACTGCTTGTCATGACATATCAATTATTGCCATACTGTCTCTCAAGTAAATGTTTGTTTAAAAAGAAGGGTAATAAATGAAAAAAATGCAAGAAAAAATGTCACAGGACTGTTCTGCTACAATGCTGTGTATGGTTAGATTTCTAAATCTCTGCATAAAAATATGTAATTATTTGTTCATATTTTTTAAAAAACTTTTTATTTTTAATTTTTTCTTCATATTATGTAAGGCTTGAAGTTTGACATATCAGTACTTGATGGAAAATACCTGTTCCATACTAAGATGTTTGATATTCAGACAAATGGGTTAAACCCAACTGTATATGTTGTAGGGTAATAATAAGCTTCTCTTCTGGAGGGATAACAACCTAGGTTTGCAAATCAAAAATTTGAGAAATAGAAAGACTGCAAGGTCAGCCAACATTTTGGGCCTAGCCTTTCAAGGTCAATGAAGACTCAGGACATAAAAGAACCTATACTGTAACATCACGTAACTCAGTTGTGTCCCAAATTTTCTGATCAAGGAGATTATGGGGACACAGAGGAATGTGATCAATGATGTAGAGTGTGCCTAAGGAGAATCACATGGAGAGAAAACATTCTCTCAGGCTTTCACAGAGAACAAACTGGTCAAGCAATGGCCATGATTCATCCACATGGTTGACACTGACAAAGGATCTACAATGTAAGGTACAGGGCTTTAAAGTAAGTCCTGAAGGGATTTGACTGACTTGTCAGATACAAAAGTTACATTTCTTGTTACATAAGTCTTGCTTTGTCTTGGTCTTAATCATCCAGCAGAAAAGTATAAAAACAAGGTATAAAAAATAAAGCCATATTAATAGGCTGAGCTATAAAAGGTTCAAGTTAACAACTTCTGACATTGCCAGTCCTATGAATAACCATAGACCATATTTTGCTGAATTCATGCACCTACAATATTTAAATAACAATGGAATACCCTTCTCTGGCAAAACTAAACAAAATAGGGGATACAAATGAATGACTGTTTTGTATCTGTATATTTAAAGTAGGATAGATGCACAGTTACATTTCCTTAATTCAGTGTATAAAAAGATCTGTTCTAATAGTGTTTGTGGACAAGATATCATGTCTGTATGTTGCACAATGAATAACCACTAAGACAACAATATGCAATATATTTGTTATTGAAACTATCCTACTAATTGGTTTTGAAACTATCTCATTATTATTTGTTTCTCAATAAAATTATTTAAAAAAAAATAACTTCCCAAGCTAGGTTTTAAGACAGTCATCTCAAGAATCTTCCTTCATTTGCCTTCCTCTGTTGCTGCCTTACCTTCTCTTAACCTTCCTTATCTTCTAGCATGCTGAATTCTTTCCCATATAAACACAAAAACACAAAATATTTTCTTCTACCCAGTCTCCCATTACTTTACCTATCTTTTATTTTCTCAAATTTGCATTTTTTCTTCCAACTAGCAGTTTTCAGAGGGGCCTTATTCTCACTTCTACTCCCTCCATCCCACTGTACTCACAGTCTCCCTGATTTCACCACCAACTGCCCAGTGCTGTTCTTAAAAAAGAAATATTTTTCCCCAGCAAGCCCAGTACCTCCATGGCCCTCCACAGAAGGCATTCATCATTTTTTCATCTGGGCTTTCCTTGCCCATTTGCACCATTGGTAAAGGCGACCTCAGTGTCACAACCCTTCACCCTACCTCCTGACCTAGAAACTCTAGATCTGCTCTCACTACTGCTCAGACAGCCTCATAGCCAGAATGCTTTGTCCCTGAAGTCACTAAAGGGGAAGCAGCCTAACTTGGAGTTCTCATCCTTCTTGAACATCAGAAAGACTTTAAGTACTTAACATCAGAACTGACTGAAAATGCACATGCCCAAAGCCCATTGCCAGAAGTTGACTCAGTGGGTCTAGTTTGAGGCCTTGTCTGTAATCTGTATTGTTTAAAGGAGTATAAATAATCGTGATACATACCAAATGTTGACATCCTGCTAAACACCGTGATCAGAAAATCAGTAGTAGTTCTACTGAAGGAGCCTTAAGTTTTAAAAAAAATCCAAATGATATTCATTAAACTATTAATGAAAACTATAATTTATGATGTCTAGGCAGACTCGAAAAGTGTGTCTTAGTCCACCAGGTGATACCACAGTGTCAATTTCTTGAATACAACCAGACATGCTGCCTCCCTGTAAGACCAGTCTCAGCACACTATTCCTTCAAACAAATCCAGCTCCAAAGCCACAAGGATTATTGGAGCTCCTCATTAAGTTTATTGGAGGAAAGAACATTATAGCTCATTTTACGCAGACCAATGTGATTTTAAAACTTTTTAAAGCAGTTTATCTTGAAATTCTATTATGAAGCAACTGCCAAAATAATCTTCATGTCTCTCTTCCTTGCTTCCTTGTGAGTTTTTTTTATATAGATTTAGGGACCTTTTTAAATCATCACTTCTGAAAGCTTCCACCTGTGGACACTTATAGTGATGGGTATGGTGATGATTGTCACCAACCATGACTGGGTCACCATTCCTTCAACACTTCATAGACTTTGTGATGTGCCTTCCAATGACACTAAGGCTGGCCCCATCATAAGAAAGGAGGAATGAGCTGAAGGCTACAAAATGGCAACCTTGGGTGATACAAAAGAGAGTAAGTAGGAAACATCAAAGAGAAAAATTAAGAGAAGAATTTCTCTTTTTTTTTTTTTTGTCTTTTTTTTGAGACAGGGTCTCGCTATGCAGTTCAGGCTGGCCTTAAGCTCACTTTGTAGCTCAGGCTGGTCTCAAACTCACAACAATCCTACTGTCCCAGCCTCCCAAGTGCTGGGATTATAGGCGTGCACCACCACGCCCGGCAAGAGAAGAATTTCTTATCAAGAAATGTATCCAGCAGGGGAGATAACTCAATGGCATAAGCACCTACCTGGCAAGTACAAAGTCCTGTGTTCTATCCCTGGTGCCAAAATAAATAAATAAAAATGCTCATGTTGAGGGCCAAGAATAGAGCTCAGCAGCATAAGTGCTGACCGGGCAAGTGCAAGGTACTGAGTTTGATCCCCAGTACTGAAGGAAGAAAGAGAGAGAGAGAAGAAAGAAAGAAAGAAAGAAAGAAAGAAAGAAAGAAAGAAAGAAAGAAAGAAAGAAAGAAAGAAAGAAAGAAAGAAAGAAAAGAAAGAGAAAGAAAATTTTCCAAACAAATTTGAGATGAAATTTGTGATGAAAGCAGTAGAAGATTACACATCATTAAAACAAAAAATTAAAGCCATGGTAAATGGGTAAGGGGAATGAGGAATGAATAAAACTATGTAATAATGTAAGAGAAAATTAAGACCAGTGTCCTTAAGACCAGTGTCCTAAAGAAATATTTACTGCTGAAAGGATTAAACAGCCTGCCTATGTTGACTGTGTGCTTATTGACAACAGGGACCCAGTTTCACGCATCTCTCCCAACAGCCTGTTACACACGTAGGTGAGTGAAGCATGAATAAATGAGTGGATTACTGAGAAACACCATGGACTCCGTTATACTGCTGTAACATACTGACTTCTGGCTGCTTGACACAACTTCAGTGATTTGTCTAAAAGGACATAGTGTCGTGCAAAGCCATTTCACTATCTTGCTCGCTCTCCTGTCAATCAGCTCTTTGTACTTCTGAAATACTGAGCTAAGTTGTGGGCATGTGTTCTGTTTTTCAGGTGTGTTTTGCTGGAGAGCTATAATATTTCCCATCACTTTCCCTCCCTAAATCATATCCATGTTCAAAAGTATAGCCTCAAACTTCTCAGCATGTATGAATGCTGTATAGGCCTAGGAAAATAAGACCTTAGCAATACTATAAATAAAATACTGGCTATTTAAATACAGTCAAATCTATATCATTTTCACAAATGGATTCAAATCATTAATACATGTTTACATATGGTCTTTCACATACATAATAAAATGTTATAGTAAATACAAAGTTCATTTTAATAAATACTACTTGTTTAGATTCCAGATTATGCTATAAAATCAATAAAAATCATTGAACTAATTAAAATTACAAAAGCATTAATGTAGTAAAGAAAAAGTGCTAATGTTCTATCTTCTTTTATGATCTAAAGTGGAATACAAATTACTTTTTCTGAAGACGTGACACCAAATATGTTCTGAAGTATATAACCATGCTTAGACCATCATGTGGATTCACTATTCCAAACATGATTCAAGAAATTAATTTTAGGTTTTAGGGGTTTTTTTTTGTTTGTTTGTTTGTTTTTTGCGGAACTGGGGATTGAACTCAGACCCTGACACTTACCAGGGAAGCACTTATTCCACATGAGCCATCTCCCCAGCCCCTAATTTTAGTTTTTAATGTCTCTATAGTTCAGGTATGATATCCTTAAATAGCTGGGTATGCTAAAATATTATTTCTACAGTCCCCTATGTATGAGATTCTGGCTATCATTGACTAGTAAGATTAAATGATAATCCCTTAATTTACAGATACATAACACTATTTTAAAGCCATAATGAGTACAATCTATGTGGAGATGGCTACTAATGCTATACTACTATAATTGAAATTATACATTTTTTTCTTATTCTAGGGGTTGGAAGTACAGGTCAGTGGTAGAGCACTTGCCCTGCATATATGAGACCCTGTGTTCAATCCCCAGCACAACAAAAGTATTTCTCCTTGTTGTAATCCTTTCCTCCTAAACCACCCTGGATAAAATTTACCTCTGCTGGCACACCAATCTACACTCCCACTGGAACAGACTCTAATTTATGAATTACTGTAACAATTGATATGCATGTAACCAGTGTATTTGTTTTGAGAGCATTCTTACTGATACACATTTTAGTCTGTATGACAGTTATAGTGCTAATTGTCCACTAGTAAACAGTTGCTTTGGACTTTAAAAAAATAAATTACTTATTTATTCACCTTTCTTCCTCTTGCTGTGAAGCCACCTGGAGTGAGGATCATCTTGCAGCACCAGGACAGTGACATTGCTCCTGTGGGCTGACACATATGGTGCCAATGGCAGGAGCAATTAAGGATATGGATAAAAATTAGGTGGCTGGGGGAAGTAATTAAGTTGCTGAAACACACTCAGATCAGGGAACAATGCAAAGCAGCATGGCGTCTGTAACTGCCAATTTGAAAATCAAGTTAAAAAAACAGGAAAGAAAATTTGATTCTCCAGGATTTGCCCAAAGGCTCCTTTACACAATCTTGCTTTGCTTTGGTTCATGCACAATAAATCGTGCTTTCATGTCCACTGTTGACAGCAGTAGTTGTGTTATTTTAGATTGATTGACATCACACCTATTTTTAGTTTGCATACAGTTACACTCCTTTGAAACGCAAGCATCATTTACATGGAAAGTCTGAAAAAGACCTCTACACAAATCAAAAAAGTTGGTCTTCATTTCTAGAGGATGCGGTATTTATAGAAATAATAGCCAGCACATGCTTAGTTATTTTAAATAATTTCTAATACACCAGATATTGTCCTCCCAAGTAAAAACTATTTGAAAGTAATAGCCTAGGTAAAAATGTAGTTCACACCCTTAGCCATGCTTCTGATCCTAGCAGTTAAAGAAAAACCCTCTAACACTTCCAAGCAAACTCCAAAGTTGCTAGGCTGAAGTGCTAAGGTGCAGAACAATGTAAGACAGTAGTCACAATCACAATGACAAAAGCTGATTCTCATTAAATGCCTCTTTTAAGCTAGTATTAATCTATATATCACAAATCATTTTGTTTTATTTTACCCGAAGAGAAGTTCTATTATTATTTTCTCCAAGCTAAAAAGAAGGAAGTTGAGGGAAAATACATCAAATGACTTATCCAAGGCCACTACTAAGTAAGGTAGATGCTGAAGGTGAAGTTTATGCTACAGATAGTAAAATATAAGTAAATAAAAAAGCAGATCGAGAGTTGGAATCCGAAGCCTTATTTGTCTAATTATATCTATAACTTTGGGCAAATATTTGAATTCTCAAAGTTATCACTCTTCAAAGGTTCCATCAGCTGCGCTTGCATCTCCTATGAGCTTGCTAGAAATCTAGAATCACAATCTGAATGTGAGCAAGCTTTTCAGGTGATCTTTATGTCTTTATGCACATGACATTTTGACAGACACAACTCTAGCCCTGATTAGTATAGTTTGAAAGCTGGCTAGGATAACGCCAGCTGTCTCTTTCCACCCAAATGCTGTATGTGTACATTTCACTTCAAATACAAAGGTAACTAACACGTACACTCAAAATCAAGTGATGGATAGCAGCTATAGTCAGAAAAATCTGCGAGCTCATCATAGTTTCTTGATACCTACATTGTCAAAGTTGGATTACATGTTCTGTGCCTATTGAAGTGACTTAATAAGTAAAAAGATATTTGAATTATTTTGCTTGATTTTCATGTTGACATATAGATTTTTATTCATAATTAGAGTATAAATAATTATCTTTGTTCTGGTTTGTGTCTAATTGTCCCCCCAAAGCCTTGTGTAGTCATGGGGCAGCTTCTGAAGCTTGTGATTGGTTCATGATCCAATGCTGGGATTATAGGTGTGAGTGCCCTGCGCAGATACTCTGCATTACAATGTAACGAGGGGAGAGGGGCTAGCTAGCTGCCTGAGCTGCTTCCACCCCTTTTGCTTTCTGCTTTTTGCCACCACCCTGAATGGTTGCTCTCTGTCATTTGCCACCCAGCCTTGGAGCAAGCTGAGCCAAATAAACCTTGCCTTTCTTCATTTTGGGTGTTGAGTGTTTTGTCTCAGCAATGAGAGAAAAGTAACTGAGACAGGCTCCTAAAAGGGTACTATTAAAAATCCTGATCCATTTCTAAGTTCTTTTTCAGCAATGATGACACCAGTTAGCATTTCTATGTTTAAGGAAAATACCACTCAATGGCCCATTTTTCTTTTTGTTCAAGCCACTGATCACATATATTTTTCATTTTTGTATTAATGACAATTAACTTCTGGAAGTTTTTGAATTTCACTAATGAGCATGGGGAAATAACTAGCACCATTACCTATTGTGATACTTTAAATCAGTAGATATATTTTAATTATTTAAGATATTTTGTAACATGCTACTAAATTGTTCACTGGAAATGTAAAATGATCCCACTGATGGGATTATAAGAATTAGATTTTGAGATCAGCACAGTTTAAGCCCTAGTATGGTTACAATTTCTGTAATTAATTATCCCAGGAAGAACTTCATTTTTTTATATGCTGATGTCACTGCTTTTATATTGCTCTTGGGACTGGTCCTCCCTTCTGAACAAATTTATCATCAGTAAAAACCAAAATGCCTATTTTATGTTTGTCTGACTGGCTAACTAGTTTGGGGAAAGTACTTGCTTTCAACCTGTCAGTAACTATGAACAAGTAATTTTAATTTTCTCGTTTCTTGCTATTGAAAGTATTCTCTAGTTCTAAGCCATTGTTTATGTCTGGTACCTGGTCTCCAAGTCAGTGAGTGGCATACACAGGAAAACAGCTGACTTTAATTCTTGCTTAGTATAACAAAGAGCTCTGTGGTTAAAGACTCTCTTTATGTTCAACCCTGACTTGAACTTCCAGATTCATTACCCCACTCTCCTTCTCACTCACCTCTTTGGATTAATACGTTTATGTGACCTGCTCAACATGAAATTCATTTTCTACCCTAGACATTCTCTCTGAAACTGACCTCTCTGCACCACTCTTCTAAATCCTTGTCTTGTGGAGTAGTAAGTTAGAATAAGAAAAAAAAACTATTCTGTTTTTATTCATTTATCCTTCACATTCAATTGTAAGAATCTAGGAGCATTCCGTTAGTAAGTAATAGATGCAAAAAAATCTGAAATGGAGATTTGTTCAAAAGTTAGTGCTTTAAAGTTAAAATAAAATTCAGTTTCCCAGATGCACTAGCAGCATTGCATGGGCTTAATGACCACTCATGGCTAGCGTCTGCCACCGTGGAGAGCACGCGCAGAGCACGCGCCTCATCAGAGAACGCTCCATGCTGAGTAGGGATATGCTAGATAGTTTACATACATTTTTTAATTTATTGCTAATAGCAAGCATATATGATAGGAGATTATTAGATATTCATATCCCAGGACTCAAGAGGTTCTAAGATACTCAGATTCTAATCCAACTATAGATAAAAGGGCCAGAGCTTGGAATCAAAATTTAATCATTTATACTGAAGATTTAAATATTGATTGAGGCTGGGGAGATATCTCAGTAGAATAAGCACTTGCCTGGCAAGGACCTGAGTTCAATCCCCAGTTCTGAAAAAAAAAAAATTGATCTGTCTGACTTGAACTTTCAACTATATGCTATTTGCTAGACTCATAAATGCTAACAGAATGGACATCTCAGAATGCAATTTTGTAGTGGATCATCTACTTCAAATACTTTTTATGTGTGAGTCTAGAATGGAAGAGTATTTTATTTTATTTTATTTTATTTTTTTGTCTTTTTGAGACAGGGTCTCACTATGCAGTTCGGGCTGGCTTTAAGCTCACTTTGTAGCTCAGGCTGGTCTTGAACTCACAACAATCCTCCTGCCTCAGCCTCCCGAGTGCTGGGATTACAAGCATGCGCCACCACGCCCGGCTTGGAAGAGTATTTTAAGATCAAAATATTAATAAGTGCCAAAGCGCTAAGAGCCTACAATGTGGTTTCTGTAATTGCTACATCTTCTCTCCCCTGCAAAAGGATAATTTGACAATAAAGTAATGGGGAAAATTTCAATAAAAGAATTAATATTTATTGTTCTTTAGCCCTATGTTAAACTATGTTGGAAAATGCTGTGAAATAAGTTTTATCTCCATTTTACAAATAAAAAATCAAGAAGAGATGATATGAAGGTGTGATTCTTTGAATTTCTCTCCTATTTTGAAGTGATTTATCTAAGTTACCAGGATTAATTATTTGGGATTTCACTTCTTTTGTCAGTGTTTTCTTGCATGCATTTATCAAGTCCTTTTCATGCTATCTTGATATTTTGCATATTGTGGCAGTGAATTGATCTCTATAACCTGCACAGTCTTGTTATTTAAACTATCATTTAGAATATGGCTGGTTTTTAGATATATGGCATTGGCCTTATGACCTAGCTAAGTGACAACACACACTGCTATTAAAATAAAATTATTTTATTTTAATAATTTTATTGAGAAAGAAGTAGCAGTGAGATAGTTTCAAAACAGTTTGGTAGTATAGTTACAATAATGAATACATTGCATATTGTTGTCTTTGTAGTAGTTGTTCCTAGTATGCATACATAAAGCTTGTCTAAACACTATTAGCTCAAAACCTTCTTCTCATTGAACTAAGAGAAAGTAGCTGTATATTTGTACTATTTTGTATACACAGACACATATTTTTCCACTACAGAATGGTCCTTCATTTATATTCCCTTTTTTGTTTATATTTGTCAGAGATGTGTATTCCATTTCCATTCATATATTGTAGGTGCATGAATTCAGCAGAGTAATCCAATATAGTCCAGTAGTCTATAATAGTAGTGGGTCATCTGCAAGACTGGCAGTGTCTGAAGTTGTTGACTTGAGCCTTTTACAGCTCAACATATTAATCTGACTTTTCTTTTTATACCTCAGTTTTATACTTTTCTGCTGGATTGTTATCACCAAGATAAAGCAAGACCTACCTAACAAAAGCTGTAACTTTTGTATCTGCCAAGTCAGTCAGATCCCCTCAGGACCTACTCTAAAGCCCTGTACCTCACATTGTAGATCCTTTGTTAGTGTCAGCCATGTGGATGAGTCATAGCAATTGCTCAACCAATTTGTTCTTTCTCTGTGAAAGCCTGAGAGAATGTTTTCTCTCCATGTGACTCTCCTTAGGCCCACTCTACATCATTGATCACTTTCCTCTGTGTCCCCATAATCTCCTTGATCAGAAAATTTGGGACACCATGGAGTTACAGGGTGTACACACTGCTGATCCTAGGATGGTATTTTGCATGGTAAAATGTATACTCGATACCTGCAGTGTAAATACATCACCACTCCTTTCATAGAATATACAGAAAGGCTTCTGGGTAAACAGATTCATAAATATATGCAACAAAAATACAGGCATAATAAATATATCTTTTCTTTGGCAAAGTTATTGTTTTCTGAACCAAAACTTCAAATACTTGATATAAGCCTTCAGTGTCTAAAATAGGAATGATCAAAATCAATCTATGGTTCTGATTATTACCAAAATTCTCTTTGCCTTTGGACAATTAGATTCTGCTTGGCCTTGATTTAAAATGTGAGAGAAATAAGTCAATTTAATTCTAACAAAATAAGCCATATATATGAGAAAGGAAGCAAAGTTGGGGGTGGAATACAGTAAATGTTTCACAGCTTAGCTCACAAACATTCTTCCTTCTCGCAGAGTGAGCCCCATTCTACACATAGAAAGGGTCCCCAGTGGCTGTGTCGGCAGTATATGAATCCTTACCTGCTGACCAGAGCTGACTGATTTACATCAGGTCCAAGATGAGCTAGAGACCTCTCTGTGGTAATTTAAACTTAGAACACAGAATAGCCAGAGCCTCAGTAGTATAATATAGCTTGTTGTAGATATATCCTAAGCCCTATCACTGAGAACCCCAGCATTGCCTTAGTGTGTGACTTGCCCAAGATTTAGTAATTTCTGAGAATTAGTATTTACCATATCAAAAGAGTTTTCAAAAGATTTCTGATTATGCACAATCATACTGAAAACTGCTGCAAAAAGTTCACTCTCTTACATAATTAGGAATTTACATTATTATTTTATTTTGAGTATTAAGTTTTCCTAAATATGTTCAAATACTTAGTATGCTGATAACCATGTGCCCAGGCCCTGACCAAATTCACACAAATTGCAAATTAGTTTGATTTAGGGAAATTTTATTATAAATACAGATTTTTATTAACACTTCACAGAAATCACTGAACACAGGAGATTTACAGTGAGTTTTGGAAACGGGCATCGATGCCATCCACACTCATGGGTTGCAGTTAGGGCCAAGTCCAAAAGCCACACCACACACAACCAGTCCTGAAAATGGCACAGAAATGGCATCAAGAAGCATTGGTCACAAAGATATGAATCTCTGAAGAGGGTAGATCCCAAGTTCCTTAGGAACATGCTTTTTGCCAAGAAGTGCAACAAGAAGGACTTCAAGAAGATGCAGGCAAGCAATGCCAAGGTTATGAATTCGCATGTGGAGTCTTTCCAAGGAGGTCAGGCCCAAGATCACTTCAAAGGGAGTAAAGCACAGATTCTCTCAACTTGCCTTTATTGCCCACCCCATTGCCAAGGGTTACAGGCCTTGCTGGCCAAAGGCCTAGGCTCCATCCAAAGGACAGGCTCCAGTTTCTGTTCCAGCCAAGGCCCAGGCTGCAGCTTCTGCTCCATCCCAGGCTCCCAAAGGTGTCCAGGCCCTCAAAGGTGCCCAGGCCCACATAAAGGTTCCACAGTTAAAGCCTCTTATCTGCTGATGTATAAACAGAAGGATCGTGTGACCCCTAAGATGCCATCAGTGGCGGGCTGGTGTCCTCCTGTGTTCTTTGTACAAATAAATCTGAGGCAGGATAAAAAAAAGAAAGAAATCACTGAACACAAAATCGGAGTCCTTGAAATTTCTTAATACACTATGGTTTTTGATTAAGCTGTCTATTTCTTATCTTTCAGACAAACTAATCCCAGAATGAAGATAAAATGCAGAGAAACTAGAAAACAAATCATCTTACAAATATCTAAGAAATTATACTCAAGACACAGAGATGTTCTCCAAGTGCTACATAGATACTAAGAATTTCTAATAAAGAAATGAACTGATAAAATGTGGAACCATTATATCAAAGTAAAGAAAACACTATTGCCACTGTGTTAAATGTGCCACATAATTAAATTCTTTCTTCTAATTGCAATTCCTTTCTTTTTCTAGGTGTTTGTTTATTTGTTTGGTGTTTTGTTTTGCTGAGCTAAGGATCAGAACTAAGACCTTGCACTTGCTAGGCATGCACTGTACCATTTTCTGCATCCCTAACCATAATTATATTTTTAATTTAAGTCTGAAGTCTTTTGTGGCTTTGTAATTGTTTCATCTATTTTTGTTATTACTTAAATAGATTATAAAATCCTAAGGACTTTTTTTTTTGTACTGTTTTGCTCCATTGCTTAGCACAGTGCAGAGTAGACAATAACGTAGTAATGACAAATGTTTATCTCTTATCTCCACTCCAGTGACAGTGTCTCCCTATGGAAGAACACTGAGTAAGAATATGAATGAATGATGAGAATATTTAGGGAAAGATTTCCAGTGGTTGATGAGTGATGTCTTCCATGTCCTCAAGGGGAGACCTTGGTGGCTCAAACTCATCTTATTAGAAGACATACATTCCACACTAGCTGAAAAAAGTATAAATATGAGGAAATAAGTGATTATAGTTCAGTTGTATCAGAGTTTAATTTTCAATAAAAGTTATAAGGTAATAAATCACAAATCATTAAGCACTGAATCCATAAACTGAAATTAAAAGGAGAAGCAGCTGGTTGACAAAATCATCAGAGATATTTTACCTTCCTATCCAAGCTCTCTTTTGATTCTTTGTTCACAATTCACTTGCTCGGAGTCTTCATCGCCCTACTAGAGGTCAAGGCACTCAGCGCTCAGTACGTGGGTGCAC
Source organism: Ctenomys sociabilis (assembly GCA_004027165.1). NCBI lineage: Eukaryota > Metazoa > Chordata > Mammalia > Rodentia > Ctenomyidae > Ctenomys > Ctenomys sociabilis. The sequence goes on along the minus strand of PVKA01009709.1, from coordinate 20,907 downwards.
AGCAGCGTGGCTATTGCAGCTGGCTCAAGGGCAAACTGAACAGGATAGCATCGTTGTCACAGCTACATAGGAAGCCCAGGCATTCTGATTCAAAGGGGTGGGGCTTCTGATGAACTTACTATTTACTGGTTGCAGGTAACAGTTGGGGTCCTTCCTGCCTTAGTAACTGGTAGTTCTAGTAAGAATGAACACAAATAATGTAATAATCATATGTAATCCTTCTCCTCATACATATGTACACGCAAACACACACACACACATACACGTACAGAGATTTGTGCATGTGCTTTTCTACCAATATGTCTATGTCTGTGAATTGTAGAAGTTTCTGGGAAAGTCGAATTTGCTGTTATTGGTAGCTCTGTAGCTATCCCATTTAATGATAAATAAAAGGTGAGATCAGATTTTGTTGTTCTTGCTGTTGTCTCTTGTATTTTATATTCAAGGAAGTGGGGCACTAAGGACTGGTAGCCTAGGTCATTTTCACTAAAAATTAGGGTTTTAACCAGTAAATATTTATTCATCCAGTAGCATCTCTAAAATAAATGTAGCATCTCTAAAATAAATGAATGAAAAGATCATCATAATTATACATTTCACTGGAATTTTATCTCACAGATCTTAATACTTATTCAACTATTCTATCAAAGGATTCTGTTAGAGAGGTATACCTAAATTCAAATATTATGTTAATGCAATTAGGAATTACGCTAGTCACAGTTAGATAAAACTCTCAGAGTGTTTGAACTGAGAAATACAACAATTTTTATGTGACTATTTCTCATGAAAAAACGATTGAAAACTGTGAGTTCAATGAGACTCGCCATCTATAGCACCTGTTCTCTGATACTGTGGCAAAGCCCATACAAAGCAAGGTGGGTGGCCAAAGGAATCAACAAGGCCATTGGGTTTGACCCCAATTATCTTTTATTGTAAATAGGCCATATGTCAAATTCCAAGATAAATTGGAAACATTTGATCTATCTCCTGTTCAAGATTAATTTTAGGAGTTCGTTTTCTAGTCTTTCAGATCTTTTCTTTGGGATAATTTACCCTTATATTTAAGGAAAAGATATATTTGCCTTTGTAGATTCAAGAAGATTCTATCACTTTTAGAAGAGGAGAGCTGAATAATCAGAACATATTTTGGGGAAGAATGGTAGGAAGTGAACACTCAGAATTTAAGAAAATTTCTTCGTTGGAATCTATGTTTACTAAGAAGAAAAGATAACTAACAAAACAGTCATTACCATGCTTGCTAGAGATGAATGCTTTAGCAAATCTCTTCATTTCCCCATGCAAAATATTACTATATCCATTCAAACCAATACAAATAAATATCTCATGCATGAAAAATACTATTCCTATGAGCTTTTGAGGTATATTTAGGACATTTTTTCTTTAAGAGAAACTACTAAACCACTGAAAAGGCTCTGATTTATTAAAAAATTAAAATAACATTAATGCAAAACAACATGACCTACAACCAAATAGCTGCTTCATAAATGACTAATAACAGTGTTATTTTACAAAAAAAAATTTTTCTCTAAAACTAAACTAAACTCACCAGAATACCATATCCCCCAAATCCTTATGGTCCTGACCAACTTGATACGTACTTCTGAATTCTGCACACAAACAATCAATCAGAAAGTTATGAAGGGGTGATGTCTTCAGATTAATCACAATGGAATGAGATTTTCAAAATTCTATTTGTGAAGGAGTATGGATATTTAATGAAACACCCCAAGACGTAGAGAATTTATTAACACAAAATGTACCTGTTTACTTTTCCTTTCTTTTTTCTTACCTCTTTGAAAGACTATTCCGGGAGCATTTGCCTGCCAGATCAATTGCCTTTGAAACCTCAAACATTACCACTTTTGTGTCCATTCATGACCAGGCTCTAGTTCTTAAATCAGAGTGATTGTTTCTACTCCACAGACAATGCAGACAATAACTCAAGCGGTGAAAAGATGAAACAGCTGCAAAGCAAAAGAACAAGAAAGAAATAAAAAGCTGAGAGGAGGAAAGAAGAGCTTGCCATAATAGAAAGAAAATAGCATCCTGATCTATCCCTGTTTGACCTTTCTTGCTAGTTAATTTTGAATTTTGTGTCATGATACTGCAGAAGTGATGAGAGGTAAGTGCTGAGGCAATGACCTCAAATGCCCCTGAGGTCGCCCTCAGGTTATACCTAGACATATCCACTGACCTCTGTTCTCGCTATCTCAGGCCCCCTTTCCCTCGCATGACCCCAAATCTCCTTTATACATGTGTAGTTTCTTCCTCCAATTATATTTTATCCTGTCTAGATCTATAAAATAATATTACTACCATGAAAGCAGCAGAGGAAATGTAGAATGTTGGAATTAAAATACATACATATGTACACATATAGTCTCATGAACTTTCCACCTTTCCACAATAAAGCATTAATAAGAATGAAGCAAGATCCTCATGGTATCAATGACCATTAATGATGTATTCATTATCAATGAGTGTTGGTGTCACATCAATGACATATCTCTATATAAGCCTAATTACAATATTAAATAGCTAGCGTGTATGATTAATTTATTTCCCTAAGTATACAGTCTTAAGAATTTTTTTCTAGAAAGAGTCTCTTATTACACTGATATATAGACTTTGGCTATATGAGAACTTCACTATACTTGTTAGACTGATTTTTGAAATGCAAATACAGCATTGCTTTTATAAATAATGAGTGAAAATAAATGAACACCTTCGGAACATAGAAAAAGGCAACAAATTACTAACCTTCCATGAATTTGCTCTGTGTATTTTTTCAGCCAAGCTTCAGTTTTTAAACATGACTGGAAATGCTTCCTATATGAAAGGTAGCTCTTGAAGGCCCAGGAAGAGAGCACAAGTTCACTGGCAGCAGTTGAGGCCTTGGCCTCCTATGCCAATCACTCCACAGGCTCAGAGGATAGGACGAGGAGGACTTCATAGTGATTGAACCCAGAAGCACTCCTGTGTGTACCTGGGCCTGCAAGAGTTCCTCTCACTTCTGGGTTCCAATCAGGCCTCAGTAGCAGCCTCACTTGGTAACCCCAAGTAACTACGGAGTAATAGACAGCAGCTCCACTTTCTGAGTAATTCTTTATTCAACCATGAAATGAAGATTTCTAAAATTAATATAGGCTCAGAGAGACAGCTCGGTGGTCTAAAGCGCCTGTTCAGGCAAGCTTAGACAGGAATGCAGGGACTGCGGTTGGATACCCAACACCGCATGTGGTGCCAGCCCCGCCCTTAGGATGGGCTGAACTGGCAATAAATAAATAAATAACTTTCATAGACTTTAAACAAAGATTGCTCCATGGAAAATAGGAAAAGGGATACCAACATTTTTATGTTATCTAGTATTTATAATAATTCATCAATGTCTAGGTATACAATCTGTAGAACACAGATGGGCTTTGTTTCTGATATTTCTTCCAGTTTTCCTTTCTAGTTATATATTTAACTTGACATTGAGGGGAAAAAAAGACAGCTTAAAATAAGGAAATGCACTATTCCATTACTTATAAGAGCTCTTAAATGTTGGGTATGAAGGAAATCTCAAAGCTAACTGTCCCAAACTAAGGCTTAACAATGTAACATTTCACCGACCCATCTGTTTTCCTCCTGTATCAGAAGCAGCATAGAAGTTTAAATATACAAAGGTCATTTCTGGAGTGAACAAAGCATAAATTGAGCATGACCTGATTAATAAATTAACATAAAAAGAATAGGATCAGATTCCTGCATTATAGTAAAAACAAGGAGGAAAGAGAGACAAAGACAGTGAAAAAGGTGAGGGAAGGGTTAAAAAAAAAAAGAAAGAAAATTAAAGAAGGAAGAAATATAGAGTAACTTGAAAACAAATCTCAAACAATAAACTCCAGAGTCATATATTCCCTCAATTGCCCCTGTTTCCTTATTCAGCCCTAAACAGATGAAGGGACCTGCAAGGCTAGGACATGATTGGAGCCTGAAGGCTCTGCTTCATTTTTCAAACTTTTTATTCATTTTAATGAGAAAAAATGGCAATGAAACAGTTACAAAACAGGTTAGTAGGACAAATACAATAATTAACACATTGTACATTGTTGTCTTCATAATAATCATTCAGAGGACAAGATGTGGACATGATATCTTGACTAAACACCATTAGTACAATCCTTTCTTCTCATTGAACTAATAGAAGGTAGCTGTATATCTATCCTATTTTGTATACACACGCACACACGCACATATATATATATATATACATATATATGTATATATATATATGTATATATGTATATATATTTCTCTACACAATTGTGCCTTTATTCATATCCTCCTTTTTTGTTTTGTTTTGTCAAAGATGGGTGTTCCATTGTTGTCAAAGAAAATTTATTTGGAGAAGTTTTCATACTTGATGCCAGTTCAAATATTGTAGGTACTTGAATTCAGCAAAATCCTCCATATAGTCCAATAGTCCTTGATGGTGAATTATCTACTTCTTTTAATCCAAGCTTCAAGGTAAAAAAAAATCTATTCTTTACTTAATGAGAGGCACACCTTTTGCAAAAACATTTTTACATGTCAATGCATCTTTGAAAGAAAATGTTAACTCTTATACAATTTTCATTGCTGTTTTGCTCCACCCCCCAAAAAATGAAAAATGTTCAAGTTCTTCATTATCTATGACATAACAGCCTTTACCTTGTTTCATTCAACATACAGAATTCACGTATTGATCACCTGCTGTGTCTGGGCCAGTGTCTCAGGCATCATAGGAGTTGCTGAGATCAATAGGACTCCTCAGTGACAGTTTACTGAGGAAAAGAAGCAAGTATTTTAATTTTGAATGAAGCACTAGCTTCAGGAAATTGAATTGGATAGGTAGTTCAGAAAAAGAAAGATGGAACCAAAGCATGAAAGAACACAAATTCCTTGAAAATAAGTTGGAAATTTCATTTGGTGAAGGAGAAGTGCTGTGTGGGGATGAGGGTGTTGATTGCTATTGAGGTTCGCTTAGAAGAAATAGATCCAGATCCGAACTCTGGGAGAATGGCTGGGCATCCATGTGTAGGATGAAATGAAAGTAGAAAAGATGATGGTGGGGAGGACGGTTGAAACCAAATGAAGGAACAAATGAGTTAACAGCAGAAATTGGGAAGAAGGGAATCAAAGTGAAATAAGTCCTAGAAATAGAGTCATCTGTACTTGGCAATGGCTTGGATGTGGGGTGATATAAGAGGCAAGAGAGCATGCCTTGTTCTGAGCCCATGGAGGTAAGAAAAAGTCTAAGTAGCACCATTTCTCAAGCTCTATCATAGGAGACTGACCAAAAATATTTGCTAGACAAGGTGCTGAAGTCCTTCAGAAAGGACTATTTTGACTGTGGTAAACAAAAACAATGGAAATTTTTGAAGAGTAACTGCACAGTGTAAACTTCCATTATTTTGAATGGGACATGATTGGCTATAGAACAATAGTCTGAAACAGAAGTGGGGGGACCAAGGGTTCTTAATAGTAGGGAGCAGCAGTGTTCAATTGATCAGTACCAGGACAAGCAGAGCTGTGCATGCATCTAAATGGGAAACTGGGTTCAATCTGAAATGTTGGGTTAGGATTCTTTTCTGTTACCCCAAAGGTAGACAGACCTCAGGTTTTTCAGTGATGAAATGCGTATGCTATATACACAGCCTTGACACTGGGGACTGGGGGATGTTGTGCAATCATCAAAAACGAGTTTAAGTAGCACTGAACTCCGTTCACCCCCAGAGAACAGCTAATGAAAAGAATCATTGCCAAATTACGTAGCAGACCTATCACCACCAGAACCTTACTTCAGATTGAGATGGTTGAATGTGTTTTGAAAAGTGCCACTGAGTTAGTTTCTAGCAGGAGCTTAAAATCTATTAGGTCTTAGGTGATGCCTGAGTGAAAGGTGCTATATAGTAAAATTATTGCGTTTCACCATATGCTCCCAGTCACTCAGACAGGTGAGAAACAGCTGTTTCATCTTTGGAAAGCAAAACCCTCAAGTCCCTTCAACCAGTGGTTTTTAGGAGCTCTATTTGCTGCTTGGAGCATTGACTTCTGATTTTTGTTTGTAGTACACATTTGGTCTGTTTACCCACATATGCTTGTTTTCTTTTCTTTTCTAATTGCATTTAAAAATTCTGATCATGGGAACCACTGTTGTAAAACACATTCCTGTCATATAAGTGAACACACACATATAGTTTGATAGCATACTAATTTATCAATATCTAGAATTATTATGAAGAAGCTGTTTGAAAGTACCAGAACAGTACCAAAGTTTCATTCATTCATGAGATGATTGATTGCATACACTCTGCAGAAATGGATTCATATTTCTGAATACATGTTACTTTATATCCCTCAAAGAGAAAAATACATTTTCACTCAATATGCATTTACAGGATAATATGACACAGGTGTGGTGATGTTAGAACGAGAGGGCCAGCTATAAAGAAGAAAAATGTAAGCTGTCCTCGGGAAGAAACTCAGATTTCAGAATGGATCCCTGGATTTGGAAATAGGAAAATAGCCAAGTGTGAAAGATGGTTTTCATATTATAGAGAAGCTCAGTCAACCAAAAATCTCACAAGCAAAGGTCTTAAGAGGGCACCTTATAGGACAAAATTAAGTTTATGACAACTTAGATGTGGGCTGCTGCTCAGCGTGGAGGTGCCATGAAAAAGACATGCAGAGGAGACAGCGTGAAGTGCTCTAACAGTCACTCCCTGTGGCCTCATGGTGCTGCTGTATTAAATGGCATACAGCTGTTGTTGAAGAGGCATTCAACACTCATCCAAAATGTTACTATGCCCATCTTTAACTGTGAGTGTACATCTTTTAGATGCAATCATGTTTATGTCCATTCTTGCTACCGACAGCACATTAATTTTAAAACTTCAATTCAGAGGTCCTTAAGATCAATTTAACCCTTATACATCTTAGGAATTAGTAAGATGGAAAGATAAATCATAGTGAACATTAAATAAAAACTATGGACTGCGATGGCTTCTGCTGACACTGCTTAGATACTGTGCATATCAAAGTACCTGGGACTGCAAAATGCCGTGGTTGGAAATACCTAAAAGAAATGTTTGGATGAGATACAGCTTTATTCCTTTGAGTTGATTTTTATAGTAATACAGTAAAAGTCACCTGAGGAATCAAATTATTTTAAATATACCTTGGCAGCCAAGTGAAAAAATGAATAAGATGATGATAATTTACGTAACTTTTGTTGAACTCTTAAGTGGCAATTGTTGTGACTTGAAATAGGTCATTTTATGGGACAAGGTCACTTATGTAGATTCATCATCATAAAACACCTCCAAGGTAGATAGCCTATACTATATATTCTGTTGAAGAATTTAGCTTAGTAGTTAAGCAGTTAAGAGCACAAATGTTAAAGTCAAAATCTGAATGGTATTAGCTACAACCCTAAATAGTTGAATACAACCCTTCATAACTTTAAGCAAGTTACTTAACCTCCTTGAGTTGCTCTGTTTCTTCACAATAAAATAAGGATGCTAAAGAGAAGCAATTGAAAGTATGTGTAAAATATGTAAGAGTGAAGATATGTGTATATCATGTTCAATAATGAAACTTGTTATATTTATTCCTGTTTGAAAGAGGAGCAAACTGAGAGAAATTAAGGAAAATGGTGAAGATTGCACAACAAAAGCCTGGCATACTCAGGATTTGAATTTTATCAGTATAGCTCTAGAGCCCTCACTTTTAGTCATACACCTACCATCATGAGCATGAAATCTTCAGGAGCGTTTTACAAAGGAAAGGCTGAATCTTATATATTGTCCATGCATTATAATTATTTTAAAATTTTCTTTTATACTTATATTTGCATATAAGATTATCATCCATATACAGGATGGAGTCATTGATTTAATTCAGTTAGTCATAGAACTTAGAACTGCATATATTCTTATTCCACAAGCTACTTCTTTCATCCTATATTTAATTTTCTTAATTAAAATTTTCTTTTCCTTTTCATTACGATAAAATATGGTTAGGTGGACCTTGCAGGATAGAGAAAGATGAGCAAAGGAACAGAGATGAGGCAGTAGTAAGACCAGAAGTGGAGCCACTGTGAGCCTTTATCCTAGAAGACACAGGGAAACATCAAAGAATTTAAGCAGTGGAAACATGGTTAAGTCTGTGTTTTATTTTTTTTTATTTATTTATTTTTTTTTTGTCTTTTTGAGACAGGGTCTCACTATGCAGTTCAGGCTGGCCTTAAGCTCACTTTGTAGCTCAGGCTGGTATCGAACTCACAGCAATCCTCCTGCCTCAGCCTCCCGAGTGCTGGGATTACAGGCATGCGCCACCACGCCCGGCAAGTCTGTGTTTTAGAAAGACCATCCCTGTAATATTAGCACTCAGAAGGCAGAGGCATGAGGATCCCTGTGGGTGTGAGACAAGTGTAGGCTACATAATAAGTCAGTAGGTTCAAGGCCAGCCTAAACTGCCTAGCAAAACCCTAATCATAAATACCAAGAAAGAAAAAAAAGAACATAGACCATCAGCTCATTGCTGTGAATAAGCATTGGCCCAAAGAAGCTTTAAATTGAATAAAGGTTTTTTCTTTTTTTTCTCTTGTCTAAGCAATGTTAATACAAAATTTCATTCTCAGTCAACTAAGAGAAAGTAGCTGTGTATCTATCCTAACTCTCGTGTATATATTTTTTTAAATTTTCCTTCCCCCCCCCTTTTTTTTTTTACAACAAAACTCATTATTTATACTTTTGTGAAGTTAGTAACACATGATACTAGGACCTTAACCAGACAGGATGTTGTTCATCTCAGGAGTGAGATCATTTGTTTGCTTTAGGCAGTGGGTCAAGTCTCACCTACATAATATTTGATTGATTTCCTAGCTTCATGGATGCCAACATATCCCCCTTTTCCATTTTGTTTTTCAGAGATGGGTATTCCACTCTTCCAGCAGTTAGAGAAGCTGTATTTGGAGAAGTCTTTAAAGGACCTTTTCATACTTGAAACCAGTCTAAAGATTGTAGGTACTTGAATTCAGCAAAATAATCCAGTATAGTCTAGGACTCCATAATAGTAGTGAGTTATCAGCAGAACGAGAAATTGTCAGACTTGAGCCTTTTGCAGCTCAGCATATTAATATGGCATTACTTGTGGTTAAACTTTTCTGCTGGATGGTTAAGACCAAGTTAAAGCAAGACCTATATGACTAAAAATGTAACTTTTGTATCTGACAAGGTCAGTCAAATCCCCTCAGGATTTATCCTGAAAGGCTGTGCAGCACTTTGTAGATCTTTTGTCAGAATCAGCCATCTGGATGAGTCACAGCCACTGCTTGGCCAATTTTCTCTCTGTGAAAGCCTGAGAGAATTTTGCCTGTCTAGGTGACTTTCCCTATGAGTGCTACCTCTTCCTTTTGTATTTTTCCCTAACCAGTATGTAGTATCCTTCTTTATTTCATTTGATCATTCTTGGTTTAAAGTTAAGACTATCTGTGAACAGGACCGCTCCTCCTGCTTTTTTCTGAGGTGCTGGGGCATGTAGTATTGTTTTCCGTCCTTTGACTTTAAGCCTATGAATTTCTTTATGAGTTAAGTATGTTTCTTGTACACACCATATTGTTTGATTTTGTTTCCTGATCCACTGTGCTAGTCTAATTTTTTAATCGGTGAATTGAATCCATTTACATTAATGGTTATAATTGAGATGTGTTGACTTATGACTGACATGTTACTTACCTGCTATTGCACACCCCTTTTCTCCTGTGTTTAATTGTTTGCCCTATGTAGTGGGTTCTTTCCATTCTCATTCATGGAGTTGTATCATTTTATTCCCTCTCTAGAACATCTTTTAGTAGTCTGTATAGAGTTGACTTTGTAATCATGAAATTCTTTAGTTGTTCTTTGTCACGGAAGTATTTCACTTCTCTATTGAACTTGAAAGAGAGTTTCACAGGGTATAGAATTTGTTAGAGGATTTGAAGTACTTTGTTCCATGTTCTTCTTGACTTGATTTGTGAAGAGAATTCTGCTGTTATTCTAATGAGATTTCCTTTCATTTCTGTGACCTTGATTACTATATATCTGAGTGTTTTTTTAATTGGGTCCATGTTATCTGTACACTTTGGTTACCTGAATGTCAGATTGTTTCTCCATATTTGGGAAGTTTTCTGCTATTACTTATGCCCATATACTTTTTATATAATTTGTATTTACTCCTTCTTATTCATCAGTGGCTATTAGTCTTATGTTGTTCATCTTTGCATCATCTTGCAAATGTTGATTTTTTTTCCTGCATGCTAGTTGTTCTTAGGAGATCTTTTCTTACCTGTTTACTTACTACAGTGATATCTTCAAGGTCTGAAACTCTACCTTCACTTTCATTCAAATGGTTTACTAGCTTGTGATTGAGGTTTTGAGTTCCTGTATATCTCTTGAATCTGCTCCATGCATTCCATTTCTTTCCTGTATTGCTTATTCAAGGATTCCATCATTTTTCTGTTCTCCTCTATTTTTATCCATGTCTTCTTTAGAAGCACTTAATAATTATTTCATTATAGTTATCATTTCTTTTTTTACTTGGGAGGTTATTTATGATCTGATTTTCTGTATATCTTTCTTCAGTTGTTTCTTTACTTCAGATGCTATTATTTCAGATATTTCGGGTGTGTTATTTCCAATTTCTTCTATTCTGGTGTCTCCTGAATTTGTTCTAGATGGGCTCAAGGCTTGAGAATAAATTTTGTTCCTTCTCTTTGTCATTTTGTATAACACTGTGTTCTGACTTTTGGTGTAGAGCTTTGGTGCAGTTATTACCTTAGCATGTACCAATATTGTTACCCAAGAGAGATGATGTGGTTAAAGCAGTTACAGTTTTTTACTTACAGAACTATAATTATTAATACTAATAATGGCTAGTGAGATTTAGCACTTGACAAACTTTTGTATCTAATGGGTTTGCTTTTTGGCTCTAAGAACAAATATTATCACTGTATAGCTAAGCAGATATTAGTGTAGGAATTTGTACTTAAATTAGCTCCCCTAAGTTATATCTGATCACCTCCTGTTGTTTTCCAGGAAGACTGGTTCACCCCAGTTATTTGTTTTTTCCTCTCTCAATCAAGAGAGAAGGGGAGAGGATGCTCTCATAGATCTGGGTCTAGCAGAGTTTCTCAGCTTACTGGGTCCAGATTTACCAAGTTTGAACTCATCCTGGTGGGCCTGGGCTTGGCAGCTGTGCTCTGCTTCTTCCTGCTGCAGCCCATGGAAGTGGACCCACTGTGCCCCTTTGGCAAGATGTTCTGCTCATTGATTAGTTGGGTGGATCTCGCCTCTTTCTTCTCTGCACAGAGTTCTGTTGCAGAGATCAACATTAGGCCTGTCTGATAGAGGAGGTTCCAGCGAGTGCAGGGAAGATCCTATTCACATGGCATTGTTGGGAGATAGATTAGGTACAATCTGGAAGGCAAAGAAGTTCCTTCACACACACCTAGCCTGGGGGTCCATTGGAGTAGCATCTGGTGAGTGAGGAAGGTCCCACACACACCTAAAGGTTATTTCTAAACATCATCATGTTTAAGTAAATCACAGAGAAGAACAGATTGTTTTATAAGAATCCCTGTGAGGCAAATTCACTGCCTTCCTGAATGGAAATCGACTCTCTGTGACCCACTGGTTGATAGAAGTAACCCTAGCCCATTGCATGTTTCTCTGGAGAATATGAAGTGTTTGAACTGTGTTGCCCCTTTCAGTGGCAGAGGACCTCCCTTCCAGCCCTTACTTACCTATTAGGTGTGTGACAGAAGTCTCTGGGAGCCTGTTATGTGGACCTATGGGGGCAGGCACAGGCTCCAGAAGAGAAATATATGAACTAGGTGGCCGTGTAACATGGGAGGGAAAAGGGAATAAGAAACTATGGGATAACCCAAGTCCCCTTCAGCATTCACCCCAAGGTTCCAAGATACTGGGCCCTGGGGTATTTGGAGCTAGGTCATTTTTTTCTAAGCCTTCAGGATTAGACACTTATTTAATAATATTCTCCATTTCAATTTCCACAAAGTGGAGACATGAAGACTGCACCTGATTTGTGGTAGAGCCTTCCTGTATGACAAGTGGACATTCTACCATGAATGAATCAATTACCAACATTTTGTCATTGGAGGATTTCACATTAACATCCAGATCTTAGGGGTTGGAAATGGAAAATCTAGCAATGCTGGATTTTCATTGAGGCATTATTTGATAATTTCTTAGCAAATAAATACTTATATGAAAACATGAATGCATTATATTTATCACCAATGGATTTTCATGAAACTTTTGGCCTTAGAATATCTTCCCTGAGGATTGTGGCTATTTGGAAAAGTAAGCACAAGTTCAAAGGTTCCATGATTTTGAGATGAGAACACAGAAACAAATCTTCAAGAATTCTGATCACAGGAAGGTATAAGTCTTTTACTTCTTTAATTTTGCAGGCCTATGAAAAACTTAGGGACAAAGTCATAAAGCATTTTGAGTTGAGGAGTAATACACATGATATAACTTAACAATTATGTCATGTGCTGTGCTGACAATAGGCCAAAGTGGTGAGGAGACACCTGCAAATGCCCAGATGAGAAAAGAGGAGGACTTGGACAGCAGGGCCAGCAGTGGAGTTGGGAGAAGAATAAGGAGGCTAAGAGCTTAGATTGTAGCTTAGTGTTAGAGGGCTTGCTTAGCATGCACAAGGCCTTGGTTGCAGTCCTTTATATGACAGCAGGGAGGAAGTAAGCAATGATTAAGTAAGAGAGGGAGGAGAGGAAGAAAAGTTTTGGTATCTAAGGAGGAGATAGAGTGAGAGATCAAAAGTTATGACAGTTAAGTTTAACTGTGTTGAGTTGATTGACCTGGGAGCCACACACTTGGTTAGTTAAGCTACACTTTTGGGTATATCTGGATAGATCATGGTGGCATGGTGCTGGGATCTATGTCTGGTTCTTGCCCCTTTCCTCTCTGGCACTATTCCCCTGCTCTGTTTCCTGTCTTCCAGGAACTAAGCATCATTGCCCCTCCATACTCATCTTCAGTGATGCTCCTGCTTTGGAGCCAGCTGGCCATGGGCTGCGTCCCCTGAAACTATGAGCAATTTAATAAATTGTGTCAATATTGTGTCCCAACAATAGGGAGGTTAACTAATACATAAAAGAAAGAAAAGATGATTGGCTCTGAGGACGAGACCATGTAAAGAGATAAGAAGGCCATTTGACATGGATGATGTACCTGAGGGTACCTGTTGTTGATTCTGGCTTATTCTCAGCTACACAGAAGATACGCTGGGAGTCCATTGTGGAAGAGAAAACTTTTATGTATCATATAACAGAAGACTTTGAAAGTACTTGGAAGCTCAAACTTAATCATGTAGACAAGAGGGCCAGCCAAATAGTTCAACAAATTAATGCACCTGGGGCCAGGGAGATGGCTCAGTGGAATAAGCACTTTCCTGGCAAGCACAAGGGCCTGAGTTCAATCCCCAGTTCTGAAAAAAAAAAGAAAAAGAAAAAGAAAAGAAAAGATTGAAGCACCTACAAGTAGGTGCAGGGGCCAGAGTTCAATCCCTGGGCCTGCCATGCCAATCCCACCCCCAAGGCATGCTGAAACAGCAGTTGAGACTGGGCATCATGGTACAAGCCCATAAACCCAGATTTTGGGAGGCTCTAAACAGTAGAATCACTATGAGTTTGATCTAGTAGTGAGACCCTGAACACATTGTAGACCCTTCCATAAAATACAAAATATAAATACATATATGTAGACATGACTGAAATAATACAAGATATGTGGGATAGCTCAGACTATGCTTCTAAGAGGTTAAATTTGAAATCAGTGATAGAAGCAAGAGATTGTGAACCAAGAGACCAAAGAGATAATCCAACTACACATTAGAGTACTAGTTCTGGAGATTTCTCTATAAAAACAGAAATGGCCTATAAATCCAGGAATGGTACCATTCAACAAACACTTGTTAGAGAAACCAACAGTATTTTGGATCAATTAAATGAAGAGAATAAAATTGAGGGAAAGTCAGAGTTCCAGCTTGCTTGCCTTTGAGATAGGTAACTTAACTAAGAAGGGTACAGGGGAAGTGTAGATGGGGAATATAAGTTAGTTGTAGGTACTGATGAGTTTAAGGAGCCCAGATGTAGACACACAAGTAGCTCTTCCTCAAAACATCAGAAAAACTAGGGAAGGAATTAGGGCTAGAAATTCAAAGAACCATTAGCATTGAAATGACATCAGAAAGCATTCATGAGAAAACCCGCTGGCAAAAAGGAGACACAGTGGCTTGGAAAGTATTTGCCTTTGAAAGTCATAAGTAAAAGAAATCAGAAGAGTTCAGAAATAATAGGTGGGACTTTAAGGGGATGAGGAGGAGGTAGCCCATAGAATCAGGTTTAATATGAAGTCAGCAAGAGAATCACTAAACTGGCTGACACTGAACACAGGAGGCTCCTGGTAACCTGGGTTCAGGGGATAGCTAACTGGTGGTCAACTTGTTAGACCAAGCTAAACTAAGCTAGCATAGTGCTGGGTGTAAGACTACCACCCAAGGACTGTTGCCAACAGTGTAAAAGGCAGAACTGGAGAAGAGTTGGGGGATGCTATTAGGGAAGCTGCCATAGATTCTGGGAGCTGCTGGCTCTCTTAGGCTGTTCTACTGGAGGACCTTGTCATGCTGGCCTTCTTGATGAACTTTGCTCTCAGGATCTTTATTGTCACTGAGAATGGCTGTGGCTCATTTTTGGGGAGCTCTGGTCCTCATCTTGAGCATTGCTTCCTGGCTCTGAAGGGGAAGATGGTATGCTGCTCAGGCTCCTGGAGAAGCTTGTCACATTGGCTTTCCTGATGGGACCTCAACTATCCTCAAATGCTGGAGGAACTCAGAACATCACTGTTGTTGAGGATGCCTATGATACTTTTGCAGGGAAAACTCTAGTTCTTACCTTGAGCATTGCATCCTAGCTCTAGTTCAGATCCCTTAGCCTACTAGTACAGATCATTCATCAGACATTTTAGTCACCACCACTGATCTTTGGACCTTCACACTGAAAATCCACAAAGTAGGCCTGTGTGAGACACTGTCAAGGTCTGTAGGCCTTCAGCTGGACTTGTGGGAGGCACTGTTATGAGATCTAGGTTTTCAGCTAGACTCATGCAAGATACTACTGTGGGATCCAGACCCTCAGCTGGATTCTTTTGTCTTTAGTATGTGGGCAGATTTCCTGCACTTTTTGTTCATGATTCTTTGGGTGTGGAGTAGTATAATAAGTTGGTGAGGAGTAACAACATAGGTTCAGAGAGAATGGGGTGCAGGACAAAGGGGGAAAATGAACACATGATGTCTCAGAGGAAAAGAGATGGCAACAAAATGTGGAGCTGAAGCTGGATCCAGTCAGGGCTTATGATGGAAGAAAAACAATGTAAACTCTGGTGCTCTGAGGGTGAATCTTGCGCTTCAGTGTTCCTGTTGGACAGTGAGTCATTTGGGCAACCTGAGAAGGCGCTGCAGGCAGTGGTCACGAAGTCACTTTTTATCCGATCTACTACAGCAGACCAAGAACAGAAGTCACTGAGATTCCTTTTGGGCTGAGGTTCTCAGCCCAAACAGGAACTGCACATCTGCTTTGCCTCCCTTCAATCTCAGCGTGATTTAAAATGAAAAGTCTTATACAGTATTTACTTGAAGCGCCAAAGTGAAATGGAAAAAAATTTTTCAATTATAAAGTTCCAGCCAAGCCAGAAAAACTCAAAGCCCTGAGGAGAATCGTAAAGGCCAGAACAGGCCCACAATTAACTTGGACATCATGGGAATCCAGTTCTTAGCTTAATTTGTATGCCTGCCCACATTTCTGTAGCCACTGATCTGAAGGAAAAAAAAAAAAAAAAACTTCTGTTAAAAAAGGCAAATTTTTAAAAATTCAAGATCGTATCTATATGTCATAACAGCAGGCTTATTTTGTCATTAAAGGTATTATAGATTAAGCACAGAGTGCTACATTTATGGATTCATTGATCCTGGTAATGTCAAGGAAAATATCCATTTATCTATGTAGATGCATTGATCTTCAGGAAATTATGTACTCTGGTATGTTTAAATGTGTACATTTAGGGATCAATAAATAAATGGCAGCCTCTGTGTTGCCTCCTAGAAGAGAGTCTGCGGTATCTGTCTGGGGGAGCCCTTGTTCACATTTCTCTTTTCTGCGCTTAAATGTTACAGTGATTTTGAGTTAGACTAGTACAGAGTTATTTTGCAATATCAGAGTGTGGTTTTATTTATGAATCACTTGCCTCTTACCCGTTTTACTGCTACCCAACCAACATATTATCTTCAAACCATAAGGAAAGAGTAGCTATCTAAAAAATTTTCCCAACTCTCTATCCTTTGGTTTAACATTGTATTCTTTGGAGTCTCCATGGCACTCGTCCATTGTATCTTAAGTTTTTTATTCAATTCTTTGTGTGAATGTTATTTGTAAACTTGGAGTATACCCCTTGGTGTCACCCACACAAGAACAGGACAGAGGTAGGAGTCCTGAGATAGCTGTTCCTTGAAGCAACTGGGCTCTTTATAATCAATCAGTAGCGGCACATTGCTAAAATTAAGAAGGAAGACAAGGTAGTATCTGACACTGTGAGCTCAGGTATGGTTTGCAGGAAACTGGACGTGCACTCTCCTATGAAGCTATGGTAATCTTGTACATTAACTAACATGTCAGGGGCATACAGTCAGTGTGTTAATAATTGGATAATTGCTGTGAATAATATACAAGAATATTCCATCTCTCTTGCCAAAAACTAAATAGAATGCCCTGAGCAAAAGCAGATCATGTCAGACTCTGTAACCGAACCACGAACAGAAATAAGACTCTATAAAGTCTCTGTTTCATCTGGTACCAAAACATTTGACCAGTTCACATATGAGTAAAAGAAATTTCACTATTCTCAGTCACATTTTATAGACTTAATTTTTACAAATAGATCTGCAAGGTGGGGAGGGTATTCACCACTACGTGGGAAATTCTGAGATGGAAAAGGAAGGTGTTGTGTGGTGAGTGCATAAAAAATTTAAATGGGCATGTATAGTAGATTTTTAAAAGGGGTGACATAGCAGAGAAATGAAAACACTTCCTTCTTAATACAATCTGCCCACAACCCAGGAAGAGCAGGATCGCCTAGAGGATCATGGGAATAAAGGAAGGACGTGCTCTGCGACGTACTGTAACTCAGTTTGGACAGCTGAGCTCTGACCATAACTACAGAGGATTATTCAAAAGCCCTGCTGGCAGACTCAAGGAAATGAATAATGATATAAAAACTTATCCAGTTCCTGTTCTTGGCCATACTTTGTGCTAGATGCTTTATAGTCAGTATTGCTAATCTTCACTATATCTCTACAAGGTAAGCATTTTCTGCTCAACTCTGTATGTGAGGAAACGAAGGCTCAGAGAACTAAGTATCCCACCCTGAAACGGGACCACTGGCAAATGCCTTAGCTGGGACTGTACCTGTTACATTTCATCAAGTTCCTTTATGAAACAGAGTCTAAAACTTTGAAAGAATATGGCATTCACATTTGTGAAAACAAAGTCCAGATATTGGAAGGCTGCATATGATTTTACACAGGGTAACCATAAGTATACAAAAGCAGACAACCCCAGCCTGTATCAGGCTGTATAATATAGTGATCAGGTTTTTGAATTCTGTATCAGGCAGAACATAAGTCACAGCACCTACAGTTTTATCAGTTGTGTAATGAAAATAGACCCTTAGCCTCTCCATTCCTCAGATTACGCCTTAATGTAAGAACTGAATGATGCAAATCATGTAAATCAAGAGCTCAGCCTAATGTGCAAAGTAAGTATTTAATTTTTGAAAATTCTCTATTTACTTGCCTCAATTTTTACCTGTATTCCAGAAAAACTCATATTTTTTAGCACGACCAGCCAGGAGCTCTCCAATTACACACAAAACCACTGGAGCAGTCTCCCATTTTTCTCTACTTTCCCATTGTAATATAATCTCATTTTAAGCTCTCAATTCCTGCATATCCCATTTTTCTTCCCCTGCCCACCTTCACCTAAGGTGAAATGTGCATGTCTGCCTTTAAGTAAATTAGCACAAGATTAGCTAACTAAATACCCAAATGGAAATATGTATTGTTTTTATAGTAGAAACTTTAAGATTCTAGTTGTTTCCTTTGTGTCTTCTTAGCTGAAGGAAGATAGTGGATACAACATAAAAAGACATGAGGACACAGTGCACAGGGCAGTGAGGTCCTGTGGGGCCCATGATTGCTGGGTGACTTTTTCCAGACGCTAAGGCACCTGTATTCTTGGTGCAGGTCATCACTGAGCTGTAGTTGGAATAGGCTTTGCCTTTGGAACCATTATCTCTTTACAATGAAATTACAACCTCCAGAGTTCCATTCAGTTTTCATGAAATGACTGAAGGACCTGACAGAATTATTGATCAAAGAGAATCATGAATTAAGAACAGTGCAGTGAGAAATTTATTAAGAGAGGTAAAGCCCCAAGGTGAGGATTTTGCTACTAGTGCCACCCCTACTCAAATGCAGATGTTTCGTATCACTGGAATTTGGATAATAATGAAGGAGAAAGTATGGAACAATTACTGCCAGGCTTCGTGAGACAATTCCAAGATTACTACACTAAAGATTCATGTTACCACTGACAGAAGATGTGCTGATGTAAAATTCACAACTGCCTGGCACAAAGATACTGATTGCAGAGATCTCACTCAAAATCTGAATTTCTAGATTTTGATGGTGTCTTATTTAATTAGTTTAATGATATGCAGATTTTTAAAAATAAGAAAGTTAGATTTATTGGACATGGTAAACGCAGTACAAGAACATTATTTTCTCTCTCTCTCTCTTTCTCTCTCTGTCTCTGTCTTTTTTTAACTACTTCCTTTTTTGGTACTGGGGATCAAACTCAGGACATGGCTCTCTCCAGGCAGGGCCTGCACCACTGAGGCACATCCCCAGCCCAAGAAGATTATCTTCAAATTTTAAGACATTTCAAGTTTTATGACAAACTTATAAACAAACCTGAGATATGGGAAGCAATTCCAGAAGATGCAAAAGGTTTGGGTGGAATATCAGGAGAGAAGATCTGGTGGAACTGAAAAAATATCTTACGGGCAACTATATAAATCACTGAGTTCATCTTATCTCTAATCTGGATGTGGCTCCTGATATAGAAACTCTTCAAGTTTAGAAGAATTTAATAAAGTCAGTAAAAGTGTTGATGGCTTATCACAAAAGACAATGCTGATGGCCTCATTATTCAAAGCACAGAATGACATCACAAAATTGTAGTTGAGATTGAGGATTTCAAAAGAAGATTAAAAACCTTATTTGTATGGAGCCACAGAGGAAAGAGATTGAAGTTCTATAGCGTGCCTGGGGAGAGTTACATGGAGAGAAAACTTTCTCTCAGGCTCTCACAGAGAGCAAACTGGTCAAGCATTGGCCATGACTCATCCACATGGATGACACAAAGGATCTTCAGAATAATGTACAGGACTACAAGATAAACCCTGAGGGGACTTCACTAACCACATAAGAAACATAAAGTACATGTGTTGGTATATAAGTCTTGCTCTATCTAGGTCTTAACCATCCAGCAGAAAAGTATAAAAATGAAGTATACATCATGGGGCATAATATTAAGCTGAGCTGTAAATGGCTATGGTCAACAACTTCTTTGAATAACTCACTATTGTTATGGAATGCTGGACTGTGTTGGATTGTGTTGAGTGTCCAACCACTAAGTTAGTTGAATGACAATGGAGTGCCCACCTTTGACAGGTGTAGACAAAGGAAGGGGTATAGAAAGAAAAAATCAGGATGTGTGTGTATAGACAGTACAGTTGGGATAGATAACGCTGTGCTTCTACATAATCCTATGAGAGGCAAGATTTGCGCTAATGGTGGTTGGACAGGATATTATGTCGGCTTCTAGTACTATGGTCATCAACTAGGAAAATAATTATTGAATTTTTGATATAATTCATGTATAAAAATAAGATAAGTGAACAGCTACACAATTTACTGATAAGAGACATCTGCTATAATAATGTCTGTAAGTATAATATCATGTATGCACCTTGTACGATACCAAAACAGTATGAAAACAGTTTGCAATGTATTAATTTATCGAATCTGTCTTGTTAAGTTATCTTAAAACTGTCTGATTGATATTTGTACATCAATAAAATAAAAAATAAATTAAAAAAATAAAAATAAAAATAGAAAATGTTTTTTTTCCTTCGTTTTCTCCTTTCCGCATCCCAGTGTTTCTTTCCTTTTGTATAGTTTCTTCCCGTTTCACAATAGCTATTACACATTTTGGATCTTAGTTATTTTTAAGGTAGTTAAAAGGGTTTATATGACTAATTTCTCTTAATCCATTGAAAAGAAAGGTTTGTGCTAATATTGTTTGGATGATTAAAATGCATGGACAGGATTTCTTGCACTCTCATATTTGACTTTTTGGGTGATTATAAAATAATCCTAGGGCCTGGGAGATGGCTCAGTGGAATAAGTGCTTCCCTGGCAAGCGCAAGGGCCTGAGTTCAATCCCCAGTTCCACCAAAAAAAAAAAAAAAAAAAAAAAAAAAAGGAAATTTTGGGCTGGCAAGATAGCTCAGCGGTCTAGAGCGCCTCCCAGGGACCGCGGTTCGAGCCCCAGCACCACATGCCATGCCAGCCCCTCCCTGCAGGGCCGGCTGAGCACACCCCCCACCCCCGT
This sequence comes from Ctenomys sociabilis, assembly GCA_004027165.1. NCBI lineage: Eukaryota > Metazoa > Chordata > Mammalia > Rodentia > Ctenomyidae > Ctenomys > Ctenomys sociabilis. The sequence goes on along the minus strand of PVKA01009709.1, from coordinate 47 downwards.
GAAAAAAGAATCCGTGATGTGTAGCGAGACACTGTAATAAATAAAGG
>PVKA01009708.1:32878-67388 GCA_004027165.1 Ctenomys sociabilis | reverse complement strand
TACCAACTTAACTAAAAATTCTGTGATAATTCAGAGGATAAAGAAAGGTGTCTGTGTGTGTGTGTGTGTGTGTGTGTGTGTGTGTGTGTGTGTGTGAGAGAGAGAGAGAGAGAAAGAGAGAGAGAGAGATTTGTTAAAGAGTTAAATTATCATTCCCTAAAGGAGGAAAACAATGATGAGTGTCAGAGTTGGGATGAAAATCAAGTATTATTAGCATAATGTTGTTACAAAAATAGGGCGCTAAATGTTGTAAGAAAAAAAAGTTAATTTAAAAAATTAATTTAAGAAAGGTAATGAGAAGGCCTGAGCTAGAGCAATGGTTGGTGGCAATGAGAAGCAGGAGACGCTTTGAGAGGTGTTGTGGAAGCTGAATGTGAGATCTGATTATTCACAGCAAAAGAGAAGATAGCGCAGACACTCAAGAAATTAGACAAAATCCTCCCTGGTTTTTTTTTTTTTTTTTTTTGGTCTTGTTTTTGAGACAGGGTCTCACTGTGCAGTTCAGGCTGGCTTCAAACTCACTTCATAGCTCAGGCTGGTCTCGAACTCACAACAATCCTCCTGCCTCAGCCTCCCGAGTGCTGGGATTACAGGCACGCGCCACCACGCCCGGCCCTCCCTGGCTTTAAGTCTGGTTCAAATAATGATGGTTGGTGGAGGGGAATTGCGAAGTTTGAGAAAGTTGAGTGCTCATAAGGAACAGGATTCTGTTGCCAAAAGGTCCCCTCTGCCTGCCCCTTTTGGTGTGCTCTGTAGATTTTGAAGGTACGGTGTCCCAACAACTGACTGGCACAGCTGAGAGGAACTGAAATGATGAGATTCTGGCTGCGAAGGAGGCCTCAAAACTACCCTTTATATGAATTCTTCCAACTTTCAGCTAATCAAATCTAAGCTTAGAGAAATGAAACTCCCAGCGAGGAAATAGTTTCAACCAAGGGATGGTCAATAGAGTCAAGGGCCTTAGAGAAAAGAGAAAATGGAAGATCAAGAAAAGGCCGCTGGATTGAGAAGTGAAAAGTAAGTGGGAAAATCCGAGGGTGGGGAAAGCTGAATCTTCTCTACCTCATCATATCCACATATAGGGAATACTGTGTTCACAAGAACTGGCTCACACTGCTATTTATTTTTCAGAAAAAAAAAAAAAAGTCAAGTGGGGGGGAGCTAATATCTTAGAGAGAATGTCTGAGATACTCAAAGGTAATTTTTAAGAAATTTTAGGGAGAAAAAGTAAGACAAAATTTCATAACAATATAGTAGGAGAATAACAATAGTTCATACATTGAGTATTGTTATGTTTAAAGAAGGCCATTGAATTAACAAGCGAAGAGTGATCAAGAGAAACACTGAAGCTGTGTCTGGACAGAAAACAAAGGCCTTAGCAGAGACTGATGATGGCAGAGGACTTAAGACCAAGGCTTTAGAAGAAACAAATGCAAGTCTAGGAAAAGAGGACAAGTCTAGACCCAGGGAAAAGGGAAAAGAGGGGGTCCATATCCAGACAAATTTTGGCCCTTCAGTTCAGCTTCTGGGTACCAAAGAAGGAGGTGCTTAAAAACCTAGCTTTCACCCTTTTTCTAAAGAAAAGATAAAGCGCAATTGTCCACCGAAATGGGCATCTGAGAGAGCACAGTGGTGAGCTCAAGGGGGAAGAAAAACTTTAGAACAGAGGCTCTCTGTCGGGGTGATTCCCACCATTATTATAGGGGTGGGGACTATTGACATCTAGTGGGTAGAACAAGGCTTCTGCTAGACACCCTACCACACACAGGGCAGCCCAAACGACAAGCCCTGGCCCACTCAAGATATGAACTGTGCCCGGACTGAGAAGCCCTGCTTTAGGACAACCCTGAGGGGAATTTTACTAAGTCAATAAAAAACAGAGGAAAGATTGCCTAGCTGCTTCACAAGCCCACCCAAGTTTAAGCAAAATAATATAGTACAGGATTTTTTTTCCTTTAAATTTTCTAGTTATATGAAACATGGAGAGTTTATATAAGCAATGCTTTTGGAAGGCTTTGCAAACATTGGTCACGAACCAATCAGTAACACATTGATACTTAACATTTGTTGCCCTGAGGCTAATGCCTTTGAGGTATATATTTTTCTTTCTAGCTTTTCAGATGAGGAAACAAACACACATAGAGTTTAAGTAACTTGTCCAAGTTTACACAGCCAGGAAGATGTAGAGCAGGATTCTAACCCGGGCAGTTTGATAGGAGTATTTGTCTTTCAATCAGGGGTATCATGCTGTCTCTAAGGAACATTGATTCCATTTCTCATTTCAACACTCTTCCAATGGCTATTCCATTGGGTGGAATAGTGGGTGTCCTGCCAGGGATGTGCTTTACACAGTCCCGTGCTTTATCTGCTCCTTACTATAGAGGATCCAGTAGGTTTCAATCATCCATATTCTTGCTGCTAGGACTAGGGAAGTGGTTTTCTTTGGAGAAAAATCAATTGGCTCATCTATAACTTCTAAGGTAACCAATTTTAAGTGGGCAGGCTGTTTTATGAGCCATCACACTGCCCATGATCCTCATCCTGAGTGTTTTAATGTTTCTGAGCATTACTCTTTCTATCTGTAGCAGCCTTTTAGGCTGCTGACTCCAAATCCTCTACTTTTTTCAGCCTAGGTTGGGAATTATCAACCTCCTAGGATTGGGTGCCAAGGACCTTGTGGAGGTGTTGCTACAGGTCTACCTAACAGGTGCATTAATTCAAACAGAACCCTGGGGAGCCTAATGATGAGCTTGTGATCAATACTGATCTGAAAAATGCCCAAGAAATCCACAGGCATTAGACACCCAAAAGTACCTTTAATCCTCAGAACCTGCTTGACTTTGACCCAGCTCTGATACCTGCCAGCAAGTCCTCTTGCCTGTGTGGTATCTGGTGAAGGCAAGGCTGCTAGAAAACAAAATCCACAAGCCAACAGCTGAGCAGAAGGACACTGAGTTGAGAAGTAGCTATCAGGGTGCCAAAGGACTGGGGCACCCAGCAGAGAGCCCGCACCCTTGCTCTGATGCCATCGTGCTTCCTCCAGCCTCTGACAAGTCTGCTTCAAAGGTCAAGGGGCTCATGGACGTCCCCAGGGCTCCAATCTGCCAGCTCCTTCTTTCTCACCAGTTCTCACAGGTCTTTATTTGGCTCTTTTTAGTTCTCTGTCCCCAGCAGCCATGTACCATGACTCATCTTAGATGCCCCGAGCAGCTTCAACCCTCATTTTCCAAGTCATCTGCTTTCCTTAGTCACTCACTCCCCAGAAAATCCTTCTTGATTGCATGTCACCATGTAAGAAAGCTAGGACTGATACCAAAACATTATGAAAACAGTTTGCAATGTATTAATTTATGAAATCCATCTTGTCAAACTGTCTCATCAATATTTGTACTTCAATAAAACAAAAGTAAAATAAATAAAAATTAAAAAAAAAGTTAGGACTGGGACTGGAGAACATTTTAATCCTGTGGTTTTTTTTTTTTTTTTTTCTATCTTTATTCTGGTTCTGCTTGAGTAGTTAATTAACAGAGTATATTCTTCAAATCTTCTTCTATTTCTCAGAAGTTCACATCTAGCAAATTCCATCACTCTAGCTCCAATAAAATCAATATTTAGGCCTTAGGGACTTTAGCAGGTTCCTCACTGAGTCACAGGGATTTGGTCATTAGAGCATAGAACATGATGGAAGAGTTACACCCCCTGCAATTAGTTCTACCTACTGGTCTCAGAATCTTTCCCAAGGTTTGAGAAACTTTCTTGGACTAATTTAAATTATATGCTCCATTGCACAAGGAATCCAGAGGTTTACCATCATCCCCTCTGGTGAGTACCCACCAGCCCTTCAAAGCTGTCACATCTCACCCTACTATAGTAAGGGGGCAAGGGATGGGGTCAAGTTCACCCATTCTGACAGAGGAAGGGACTGATATCAAGGGAGAGGGACACTACTGGAGTCAGGAATTGAGAGATGGGGCCAAAAACAGAGTCCAAATGTTCCAACTCCCAAGCCACTGTATCTTTTTCTGCTATACATGAAAAAGTTTTTTCTGTCCCTGGTCCTCCATGTTGATTTCTTGGCCATGCCAAGTGTCACTACCTTTCTCCAATTTACTTCCTGACCAGTGAAGTCAGTGCGAGGGGTTTAGCTTAGGTCTTGAATGCTAACTTGTTATCGGCCCCTCTCAGGTCCCATGCTCGACCAAGAGGCATGCTTTCATTCAGCATCTCATGCTGGATTATTTCTGAGAAAGATGTAACATCTCATATCTGAAGCTGCCTTATGTCCTGGTTTCCTGTCAGGATGATCAAAATTGGTTCTTACCAGGAGCTGAAGAAAGGTAAGCTGAGGGGCTGAGGAGGTGGCTCAGTAGAGTAAGCTCTTGTCTGGAAAGTGCAAGGGCCTGAGTTCAATCCCCAATTTGGGAAAAAAAAAAAAAAAAAAGTAAGCTGGGGCTGGGGAGATAGCTCAGCAGTCTAAGTGCCTGCCTGACAAGCACAAAGACCCAGGTTTGATCGCTGGCACTGTATGCCGTGCTGGCCTTGGAACCGGGGGTAGTGGCACACTCCTGTAATCCCAGCGCTGAGCAGACTGAAACAGGAGGATCACTATGAGTCCAAGCTGGGTAGCAAGATCCTGTACCAAATAAATAAATAATTTTAAAAAAAATTTAAAAGATGAGACAGGGCCTTCTAAGGTAGAAAAACATCTCCATGGACCATCTCTGTCCTCCTCCTTTAGGTTACTTAGGCTCTGAGACCAGTGACTTGCTCATACAGAGACCTTAGCCAATGCAGTGATGAAAAGAAGGAAGTCTGATACTGTCTGTTCCTGTTCTGAGCTTCATATGGAAAAGAACAGGTAGGCGCTGACATGGCCCATTGTTCCAGTGACCTAGAGAGAAGTCTCATTTGTCAGGTCAGCCTCTCATCTGGCTACCATGCTAGGGACTTTAGAACATTTCTGACCCAGAAGAGGGCCTAGAACCATGAACACATATGGGCCACACCCAATAAATATTTATTGAATTAATGAAAATTATTTTTTAGTGTTCTACAATATCTCTGTGGTATTTAGAGAACTCTTACTAAAAGAAACAGATAGGAAATTAAAATGAGTTTGGCACTGAGACAGAGTCAAGATTTGTCTAAATATGAGATGGAAATTATGTCCTCTCTTAGCATCCCAGATTCTCCCTGTGTAAAGTGTTAGGAGCTGTTGTTGGCAGACAGAATAGCATGAAAACTTATTTCTAAGACCCCAAAACCAGTGAAAGTGCTTCATTGCCATGATCTGTGGAATACTGAAGCCTAGCTCTGATCAAAAGAAGAAAATAAGAGTTCCTGCTCAGAAAACTCAAATTTTTTGCAGAGTTGAAGAACTTGGTGTTTCACAGCTTTAGCTAAACAACTCTAGCTTGATTATCAAATATTAGAATTGGGAGAAACAAGCATTGATGCAAGTAAAAGAATATTCTGCTGCTGATTTAAAGACAAGTGAATCGCTAAATATTTTTATTAGCAGCAAATTTGCTGCTTGCTGGAACTAATTTCACGCCCTGTAGATATGGTGCTTAAATTGGAAATGGCGTTAAATTGCTCTCTCCTTGAGGCGGGTAAGGTTTCTTGTAGCAACAACCACTAGATGGCACAGACAAGATAGCTCCTTGAAGATGGACAGCTTTGGAGCCAATGATGGGGAAGTCCAGAGGAAGTTCCACCCTTCATTTCTCTTCCTCTTTTCAAAGAAATGCCAGCATCCCAAATATCCAGATATTTCTAAAAGGAAGTCGCTCAGAAAGCAGTCATTATTCCTAAGATTCTTGAAGTTCCCTATTGAATTCTTCCTCCAAATTCATGGACCACTTTTATTTAGTATATCTAATTTGCCAATCAATTAACATGTATAGTTTCTTGTGTTCTAGTGCTATCTCTTCAACATATTATGGTTTATAGAAAGATGAGATTCCATTTTTTGCAAAAATTGGAACCAAAGAGATAAACTAGTACAATTTGCAAGTCAGAGAGCCAAAGAGAAGAATTGAGGCAAGGGATGCATCCCAAAGAATGTGACCCAGTTAGATCCAAGGCAGGACAAAAAAATGCAGAGGCCATAGCAGAATTGGGCACCTGAAATGAGATGAAAAATTCCAAATGGAGACTTTCAGAACTGAGGGCCAGGAATTGCAACTAGACTTAAAAACCAGAGTTAGAGGACATAGTAAGTAGTATGGGTCAGAGAAAACTGGTGATGAACATACAAGCCAACACAATACAGAACATAATGGCTAAGGGAAAAAAAATCAAGAAGACAAAGGTCATAGCAAAAGTTCAGAAATGTGTAGAAGCTGAAGAAGTTGGGCAAAACACCCAGAAAAAGATCAAAGCACTCACTAAGGATGTGTTTAGTGGCCAGGTAATACTAGAACCATCATTCATGATTCATGATTGAATCATGGCTCTTGATTTCCAAACTGAATTTATTTCCTGTGAGATAGAGTTATGGAGTTCAAAATGTAACCTTGTTAGTCTCTTGCTTAAAGACTTCTGCATTAGCTCAACTCTTCACATGCAAGATAAATTCTTAATTCCCTAAAACAGGCTCTTCACATGTTTCTTGAGGCTCGTTGCCACCCACGAGACCATTGGCCACACCACAACCATTATGGAAACATTCACTCTTCTATAGCTTGCTTATCCTGTTTTTTTCTCTTCAAAGTTCCTTACTATTGTCATCTTCTATTTATCTCATTAAAACGCTATGTATTGCCTAAGGCCCAGTTCAAATGTCACTTCTTTTGTGAAGCTCTTTAGTTTTTTGTTTTCTTTTCCTGTTTCTTTCTTCATTAATTCCATGAGGAATTAATCTCTTTATTCTCTAAGACCTTGTCATAATCCATTGATACTGCTAATCTTTGAATGATATAACATATATTTTTTAAAAATATATACTTTATATCTGAGATATACTTCATATCTCAGTGTGTGTCTTTTCAATCTACCTATCCCTCTAACATAAACCAGGAGTAAGACATATTGGAAACGTGTGTGTGTGTGTGTGTGTGTGTGTGGTATATATTCAGCTAACAATGGGATGTGACTTCTGCTAGCTGTAAGCTCTTTATCACAAGACTTTTGGTCATTTTTGTTTCCTCAGCACCTAATACAGATTCTAGCAGATAAGGATTAAACAATATATGTTTATTGATTCCAACAGGAGGAAATTCCAAACACAATATATCTTCATTTAAACATGCTATTTGAACAATATTCAAGAATTTTAACAGAATATTTATAAATCATCCATATTATAAAATAATGTTGTAAAATGGGTCATTAGGCAGAAGTGAAGCTGCCTGAGATTTTAAGGGACCCAATATAATCACGCTCTGTACTAGACACTATTTTTACTTGTGACCTGGATTAAAACACTCAAAGACCATTTATCAAACATGAAAGGAGACTCACAAATACAGGAAAGACAATAAAGACTTTAAAAATCAGTTTAAGATGGGCGTGGTGGCGCAGGCCTTTAATCCCAGCACTTGGGAGGCTGAGGCAGGAGGATTGTTGTGAGTTCAAGACCAGCCTGAGCTACAAAGTGAGCTTAAGGCCAGCCTGAGCTGCATAGTGAGACCCTGTCTCAAAAAGACCAAAAAAATAAAAAATAAAAAATTAAATAAATAAATAAAAATCAGTTTAGTAAGCTGGGATACTGACCTCATATTAACAAGATGACATTTTTGTTTGTTTGTTTTATGTATTTGGTACAGGCTCTTACTTCGCAGCTCAGACTTGTGGTGATCCTCCTGTTTCCAACCTCCCCAGCATCGGGATTATAGGAGTGTGCCACCACGCTTGGACTCAGTCACCAGCTCAGCATGCCCCAGGGGCAGGGCCAGCGTGGCATGCAGGATCAGGAACAGAGCTCTGGTCCATGCCTGCAAAGCAGGCATTTAGTCTCTTGAGCTATCTCACCAGCCCTACAAGATAACATTGTAAAACATGTAGGCCAGCCAAACAGCTCAGTGGATTGAAGTGCTTGCAAGCCGGCACAGGGGCCAGGGGTTCAATCCCTAGATCTGTTGTGCCAGCCCTGCCCCGGGACTTCCTGAGATGGCAACTGACACTGGGCATGTTGGCATGTGCCTGTAATCCCAGCTCTTGGGAGGTTGTAGACAGGTGGATCACTATGAGTCCCATCTAGTAGTGAGACCCTGAACATCCTGTAGACCCAGAGCGTAGACCCTAAAATACAAAATAAATAATTAAATAAATAAAATGTGTAAAGTGTATTTAATGTAGAAAAATAAATGCCATGTACTAAGCACAGTGGAGCTTCGATTTGGCAGCAATCAATCTGTGGAAGTGTTAGAAGTTTCAGTTAATTAAAAGTTTTAATAACAAACAATGAGATGTGATCAATATCAAATCCAAAGGCTCTGGAATCACTGATGGTCATAGTGTCCAGCTCAAAGGCATCAGTAATAGAAACACTGTACACCACTGCCTTTTGGAGCTTAGGTGAAGAATTATGAGCAATAATCTCACACAAGATTCTAAAAGATGCACTAACGGAACCACAGTTCAACCATAAAGCTGTGGCTGAAGTCTGGAGACAATGAAATATACAAAGAACAAGGGCGCTTTATGGAAACCTGGGAAGTTGGAAAACTGAAAGCGAGGGAAAGATTGACAGGTATCTTCATATATTTTTAAAATGGCCTTCTGTGCGTTGCTACAAATGGCAAAACTAGATGCAATGAGCAGGAATTGTGAGGAGGCAGAGTTTGGCTCAGTGTTAGAAAGAACTTTCTAAGATTTATGCCTAACCAACAAGGAAGAATGCAGCTTTGAGGGGTTGAAAGCACCCCATTCTTGAACATAGTCAAGCAGAGGCCAAATGACATGATAAGAGATTATGAAGAAATATATTTTTATATACAAGTATAAATACCCTCCCTTATAAAATCTTATCTTTCAGTGGCTCATCAGAATCTGCAGGATAAGGTCCAAATTCCTATGAAAGCCCTAAGAATTTGAAACCTGAGACCTCTCTGGCTGGTTCTGCACCTCCCCACCTTCAACCTCAAGGATTCCCCAAGCTGCAGACATGCCTACCTACTTTGCCTGCTCCCCTGTGCTTGCCCATACTACAAAATATAGGTACAGGCTTCCTTGTGCCTGGAATCCTTTCCCCTTTGCTGTGACTGACCTGAAGTCATCCATAAAGGCTGTGTTTCTTGACCCTCTCCAATTTATTCCTCTGAATGGTTGAAGCACCCTGCATTGCCTGTGAGGTAGCCCTTGTCATCAGCTTGGTTCACACAGTACAATGCAAACAGAGTGGGGGGAAAGAAGCTGTACCCTATCTTAAAATCTCCTTTTCTAGAATAATGCCTTGAGGCAGGTCGATGTGGTTACTCTGTATGCAAAGTGCATTGTATCAGGCTTTTATTTCTAAGATCCAAACATAACCAAGGAGTCAGGCAGAATCTGGGTTTTCCATCTCTAGAAGCAGAAGGCTTGGGTATCTGACCAGCTCAGGGACTGCCATCCCCCTCTGCAGCGCTGTCCAGATGACTGTACACTGCTTCTTTTCTATTTAAGGGTCATTGCTTATCACTCCCCTCCTTTCCTCTTCATATCCCTCACTTGCATACTTCTTCTTCCCCCTAAGTATTTCAACCCAAGGACACACTGACTGAGCCATAAAAGAAGTGATTTTATTTCCCATCATTCATTCATTCATTCATTCATTCATTCATTCATTCATTCATTCATTCATTCATTCGATTAACTGCAATAACATCAACTGCATTCAGGGCCCCTAAATTTGTGTAGCAAACTCATATGTTAATATTTTCAAATGAGATGGGTTCGGCATGGTTTCCCAAAGGTTAGAAAAGCAAAGTCCTGGCAGAAAGTGCCCAAACTGAAATCATTAAGGCTTCTTCTTTTCCTTATACACTGTAGCTCTTCTCAATTAAAAAAAAAAAAAAAAAAAAAAAAAGAGCCTGAATCTCAACCTGGCCCATATCTAGGTACTCATGAAGTTGTGAGAAAATTATACTAGTGATCTAGATTTAGCTCTTAAATCTTGTAGGTGTTTGGCTTTCAATTCAAGAACACGGATCTGTGAAAAGTCTTCTCATTTGAGCAGCTGAGAGCTCAAATAAGAATCCTGCCTACATTTTAAAATCCTTCAGATCTGAGCTTGGCCAGCTCCTCTCATTCGGGGCTCCAGAATGGTGTTCAGCCATCACAGGCTCCATTTTGGGTCTGTTCTGAAATGGCCTCGTGGACAGGACAGTGGTCCCTGCTGTGACCCCAGTTGGATGGGAACAGTTCTTTAGCTGCTTCTCAGGTCCTTTAAAAAGCCAAGGCTCAGTCCTGTCTGAACTATAACCATGCCTTACAGCATTTGCTGCCCAAGGCACCCCATGGAACTCACACTTTTCCATATAAAGGGTCTTGAGTTTCCTCCTCCCTTTCTGCCAAATGTTTTGACATAAACTCAGGCTGTGTCTTCCCAACAGCTGTCTGCTGCTGTACCTCTAGGCTTCAGTCCTCTCTACCTTTCCTCCTTCAGAAAGAATTGAAGACTTCAGAGCCCATAGAATCCTCCTCTGGCCAACCAGTTGATATCAACTCCCCGGAAAGATTGCCCTTGACCGCCTGCTACCAAATAGTGCCTCTGCCTTGTTTGTCCCTTCACCTCTTTGCGCCACTCTGTGTCCTCCTAGCACTTGAACAGACTACCTGGCTCCTTCCGCGAGAAGGTAAGTTCCACGAGAGCAGGGACTGCTGTGCTCATTCTTTGCCCCTCTTTCCAGAGCAGTGTGAGAGGCAAAGCAACACTCAGCAATGACTGTCCAACGAATGGGCAAATAAGGGCTAAATGGCCCCCTCAGTTGCCCACATGAACACACACACTTGCCCTGAGCAAATGAGCTGGTGCTACCCAGCCAAGAAATGTAGTCTCTCTTCTCACTTCAGCATGCTGCCCAAGGAACAGCGGGTTAAACACAAATCAGTACCCTCCTCTCTCCTCATAATGCCGGCTTTTAAAAGGGATGTGTTCAACCTCCTCTAGGACCATCACCCTTTCTTAATGTTTAGTTTAAGAACTAGACCTTACAGCTCCCTCCCAGGGTGAAGGGTCTTTCCAGCTCCTTAACAAGCCAAGTGAATGAAAATCTAGAAGCTTTGTACTCTAAAACATTAATTTGGGACTTACAATGTTAAGGCACACCAAGTTTTTTCTTGTGTGGGCAAAACAGCTCTTTGGGATAATGAACAAAATATATGCCACGCAGTTGTTGAGCCAACAGGTTGGATTTTCTCTGAAAACTATTCTGATTTGTAAGAATCAGCAAACAATTCAGAAATCAAAAGCATGTTACTTGTCTCCTCCATTTCTGAGTCTTATCAAAGAGAGAATCCTCCCCCTGCTCCAGAACCAAGTGGGGCAAAGACTTCCACAAAACACAATGCTGCGATAATGCTGAAGGAAGGGATCCAGGTCTGCTTTCCGTTCTATTGTCTTATTCTGTCAGCTCCCACATCTCTCTAAATCCAGGCTTAATAATTTACAAGGGAAAGACATTTAATAAATAAGCAGTAAGACTGGAGCTGTCAGCACTGCACAATGGGATTGTTTGCGTCTTCCTGCTTGGCGTCAGCACCGGCTCTCCCAGCTCGCTTCAACTGAGACAATCCCATTTGCTATTTTCATAAAATTAGTTCCTCTGCAGTTTCTATTAATCAGAACATTCTTTGGAGGGAATTATACTGGGATTTTATCACCATCTGAGTTGAATCGTTCTGTGAAGCTGATGAATTTTTATCACCTCTGAGTGGCAGAGAGAGTGAAACTTGGTGGTGGGTGTGAGTGGGCAGAGTCCTCCTTTGCTGTCACAGAGGCCTGCGAGTCCTGAGGACTGGGCTTGGTCTCTTCCATCACACATCTTAGCAGCTTTCTCCCTGAAATGTATCTCCTTTCGTGTGTAGTAATTCTCAGTCTCCTTGGAATCATGGACTGTTTTACAAAAGCTGTGGATTCCCTCCTCAGAAAAGCGCACATATGCATAGACACTGAAGCTTTCCAGTGCAGTGGATTTGTGGGCACTTTCACTGCCTTCACACATATGGCCCAGCCAGCAAACTCCAGAACAGAACCTAAGGCAACCACCTTAGGCTGGAATAGAAACTCACCTGTAAATTGCTTTTCTGAATGTAAAAGTGAGAAAGTTTTTCATGAAGGCTGCTGTGGTTTGGAGAAGTGGTCTCTAAAGGCCCAAGCGCTGGAGGCTCACTTCCTGGAGCGTGGCACTATTGGGAAGTGATCACATCTTTAGTGGGGGAACCCAGTGGAAGGAGCCCCAGTCACTGTGGGGTGTGCCTGAAAGGGGCTATTGATCCCTGGCCTCTTCCTGCTTGTCTGTCTCCCAGATGCCATCGGGTCAGCCGCTTTGCTCCACCACTGTGTGCTGCCTCACCAAAATCCCGGAAGCCACTGGGCCAACCAATCTGGATGAAACTTCTGCAACTGTGAACCAAAATAAGCTTCTCTCTCTTTTTTTTAAGGTCTATTGCCTTTTTTTTTTTTTCTTTTTCTTTTTCTTACAATGACAGAAAATTAATACAGTGTCGAAGAAAGGAAAAAGAAAAGTTAACTCAAAGTAGCTGAAATAAATATCCAAGTATCCCCTCAGTGGAGATGTATGCTGCACTGGATTTGTGTGAATGAGATATGAGTTTCTCCTTTCTCAGATAATAATTACATCATGGTGATCTGTGCAAGAAGACTCTGCCTGGACCAATAAAGCTAGATTTCTACTACCAGTTCTGTCCATTGGTTATGTGATTTTCGGCAAGACTTACCTCTATCTATGTGATTTCTAGGTGTTTTAGTATTTTGCACACCTGAAAGTATACCAAAATTTGAAATAATTGTTTTTAGCGGAGTTTCAAAAGTTACCATTGTTCCATACAAAATTTCCAAAGTCTACTTCAGTTCCAACAATGTATCACACCTGATTCATTAGAGATAGCTAAGACCACCTTCTTCTTAAAGTTTCCAGAAGTAAATATTTTAGACAGTGGACCTACAGCCTCTGTGACAACTGCTCAGTTCTGCTGTTGTACAGAAAGCAGCCATGGACAATACAAAAACAAATAAGCATGGCTATGATACAGGAAAACTTCACTATGGACACTGGAATTTGAATCTTCACATGCCACTAAATATTTTTCTCCTCATTCCCAACTATTTAAAATGTAAAAATCTTCTTTAGCCGGAAACTTGTATGAAAAGCAGACAGCAGGCTGAGGAGGCTCAAGGCCAGTCTACTGATGCCTGGTTCCTAGCATCTGCTAAATTATGTATTACAAAAATCATGATGCAATTGTGTGACCTTAGAGGGTCGACAGCTTGGCTTTACTCACTGACAATGGTTCTGGAGAAAGCTTACTCAGTTTCCCAGTTAGCCAAATAGAACACTGGGGCTGAGGAGATAGCTCAGTAGAATAAGCAACTGCCTGGCAAGTGCAGGGTCCTGAGTTCAGTCCCTGGTACCACAAAAAAAAAAGGAACAATGGTAATTTTTGAAACTGCTAAAAACAATTATTTCAGTTTTTGGTATACTTTTCAGGTATGCAAAACACTAAAACAAAACAAAAAAATCACATAAGAAAATGGATACCAAACATCCAGGCTGCCTAGTGTTTTGAGAACTATAAACAAGGGGGCTGGGGAGATACCTCAATGGAATAAGCGCTTCCCTGGCAAGTGCAAGGGTCTGAGTTCAATCCCTGATTCTGATAAAAAAAAAATACTGATAACTATAAACAAGTAAGAAAACTTTACATTTTCTCTTGAAATAATTTCATGCATTCCATAACACTACTGGCCTTTTTTTTTTTTTTTACTCTCCTTTATCAGACAGAATCGCACATGATTTTATACATTTATGAGAAGGAAAGGAAATACTGCTTTGTGGTGCTGGTCTCTCTTACCCTGCCCCATGATACTGGAGATTGAATCCAGGACGCTTGCACTGAGCTTCATCTTCTGTCCTTTTTTGAATTTGCTTTTTTAAAATTTTGAGACAGGGTTTCACTAAGTCATTAAGTCATTGAGGTTGGGCTTAAACTCGCCATCTTCCTTCTCAGTCTCCTACAGTGTGGGATGATAGGAGCATATCTGCTACAGTCTGGTTGGTATTATTTTCGTTGATTTACTTGTCTAGGAGAGAAGAAAATTACAATCTAACAAACTGTGTACATACATGTATGATGCCTACATATATATTCAAGAAGTACATACACAGCAGAGGTAGGAAGCAATTTTATAAAGTACTATATAAAACATGCCAAACAGAAGACAACTTTTCAAGGGAGAAAGGTGAGATGGCCAGATAATCCAGCTCCTCTGAAACGTGCACACAACTGCGAGACCTAGAAGACAGCCATTTGGTGACAGTACGTTACTCCTTCATATCACTTAGTCAGAAAACAAATTCCTTCTCCCAATTAAGTGATGAGGTTAGAGTCAAAGAGCTCAGAAGAGGAATCTTCTCAAGAGAGAGAAAACCTAAGAGACATTACATGGAAGATGTAAGAAGGCATGCATCTTCATGCTCATTTTGAATTTGTAAAGAAACTGAAACCAGTTTGATCATTAGACGTGTAAAAAAGATTAACTTTCTCCATTTCAAACTTTTTTTTTTTTTTATTTTAGTGCAGGGTCTACAGGGTCTCTCACTATGTTGATCGGACTTGTAGTGATCAACCTCCCAAGAGCTGGGATTACAGATGCGTGCAACTGCCGTCTCAGGGTGCCCCATCTGCTGCATCTGCCTAAGGAAACACTTTAATCCGCGGTGCTATTTGGCTGGCCCTCATCTCAACATCGAGTTGAGAAATGGTTCTCAGCAGTTGAGCAACACGACATTCTTCACTACCTGTCTCCATATTATTCTGCATATGCCATTGCTCATTCTTTTTTTTTTTTTTTTTTTTTTACTTATTTATTTTGCGGAACCAGCGATTGAACTCAGGCCCTTGCGCTTGCCAGGGAAGCGCTTATTCTACTGAGCCATCTCCCCGGCCCCTGCCATTGCCCATTCTTGTCCCAGTCTCTGTTCAACTTTCTCGATTTTCTTGCATTTCTGCCCTGCCCTTCCCATTTTATCTATATGCTAGAGTCCAGCATTGTTCTTGTTCTACCAGAGACATCTACATTAACTCCAGCCAAAACAAAATTTTCCTGAAGCAGTACAAGTGAAAAAGTGTCTAAAACATACAAGATGCTCTCCTATTTAAAGCCTTGTTATCTTTTGGAGCAATCAACTATAAATGAGTTTGGGCCCATTCTTAGGTCTTGCTTTAAAAATCCTTTCCTAGTTGCTTCCCATGCTATTAACCTACCATTACAAAACCACTAGAAGCTCATTAAAACAGGAGTCACATCACACTTTTTTTTTTTTTTTTTTTTTTTTTTTTGTATCGGGTATCAAACTGAGGATCTTGAGCTTGCCAGGCAGGCGCTTATGCCTGCTGAGCTATCATATTTTCTAGGTGTCCTTACAGTCTCAATAGCACACAGCGATACTTAACACTCATATTAATCAAGATACTGGCTTTCTTAACCATACAGCTCTACACTGGGTGTCAAGGTTAAATTGTTAAACACAGAAGAAATCCTTGGTTAGTTCGTGGACCTGAAAACGAAGACTTAGAAGTAGAATAACTGAATGCCTGCAACCAGTGAAATTCAATCCTCTTCTTCGATTTCATTCATAGAGCTATGATTCAGGAACTACACTTGGTAGAATATTCGGTCCACTCTAAAGGTTATGGGAAGAATAACCTATAGATAGCTACATGGCTTTGAGATAGGGGCTGCCTGGCCCCGCCGCAGCCCCACACTGCAGAGCAATGTCCACGGTGACGGAGCAGTATCAGAAACCACTTTCCTCGGCCCAAGCAACCCGCGCTCAGCTTAGCTCAGTGGGTTAAGGAGGATGGTATGATTGACAGCGAAGTGGGCGTGGAGAGGCGCCACTACCCAATCGCAATGGAGGCTACTCACCTGACCCACCAACACCGACCAATCAGAAGGCGTAACGGAGGACGACGTGCCCACCCTCCAAACCTCGCGTCGCCCGGAGCAGAGGCAAACGTAAATTAATAAACCGAGAGTGGGGCGTTGAAAGAGCGGCTCTGATTAGCCAATCCGGGCTCTCCGGCATGAAAGCCCACTTGTGATTCGTCCTAAGTGGACCAAAGCCCGGGTGGCTAGAACAGAGCGGACCTCGAGGTGTGAGTCCGGGTCTGGGGTGCTGGGGGGAGCAGGAAAGTGGGCGGCTGTGGAGGGAGCCGGACGCAGGCCGCCGAGGCCGCCGAAGTGGGCGGGCCGTGCGCAGATCCGCCTGGCCAAGCAGCCCCCGAGACTAGTAAATCCCTTGGGGCCGCCGGGGAAGACAGTTTTGTCCCGCGCTCTAATGAACGTTTTTAAAACGCCAGTGCCGGATTACGGTACCTTTAGTGTGAAACCGTAATCCGTCTTCATCCAGAAGTCGGGAACGCTGTGCTCCTAAGGCGTGGGCCACGTTTTCCTCTAGTCGCCGAGACTCCGCAGGGCCGGGAAGCAGCGGGGTCCTCCCACCCCTGGGCGATGCAGACCGCAACCCTGGCCAGGAAAAGGGGGCAAAGTTGGGGTCAGGACCCAGGGAGCTTTTCTGCCTGTGTGTTGACCACGAATGTTACATCAGTGGCATTCAAATACCTTGGCGTTTAATTGATCCCCTCTGCTACTTTATTAACAAAAGTTAAGTTTTCGGAGTATTTTTAAAATTCTAGTGATAGTGTAGTACTTATAGTAGAAAAATAAAAGTGTAAGCCGGGCGTGGTGGCGCATGCCTGTAATCCCAGCACTCGGGAGGCTGAGGCAGGAGGATTGTTGTGAGTTCGAGACCAGCCTGAGCTACAAAGTGAGCTTAAGGCCAGCCTGAACTGCATAGTGAGACCCTGTCTCAAAAAAAAAAAAAAAAAGTGTGAAAGTTCCCAAATTCTATTTTAAGCTTTAGGACAGGCTACGAAGAAAGTCAGAAAATTGGAAAGGATTCCTTCAGAAGGGCCACTCCAGTAACCCATTGTTTTCTGCTGTTTTCAAGGACTTGAGTCTGAATGAGAATTGGGGGTGGATGAGGTGTCAGCCCCGAGGGCCGGAGGGTGACTAGCCCCACTGCTGTCCATAGAGTCTCCCCTTGTCTTGGACCTGTCTTCGTATCATGGCTATTGCTGGTCGCAGGACCCTGACACTGGTGCTTACTTTATCCAGTAGTTCGGTCACTTGTCAGTCCCTGTGTCTGTTTCCCCTGAGACAAATACACAGATATGCAAAGGGGTCTGAAGAAACTTTCCAAAGAAAGAGCTTGTGGCATGGAGTACAGAGGGAAAAATCATTCTCTAGTTGTTCTTGGCAGCTACCAAACAGGGTGTTCAAACTGAAAAGGATCCTTTTTTCTTGAGTGTGGGGTAGGGGTTGTTTGCTGAGACAGGGCCTCATTAGCTGGCCTTGAACTCCCTGTGTAGTCCACACTGGCCTCAAGTCCCATGATCCTCCTGTCTCCTGCTGCGATTACAAGCAGGTACCACCAGGTATTTGTTTTCCTACTCTATTTGCTTTCATTACCATGGATTTTAAGAAAATGGACTTAGTTTTGAAATCAGGTTGGCTAAACCATCAGTTTTCAAAAGATTAGAAGTAGAACTGAGTGGGCAGTCGAGATATCTCAATGGTCTAAACTGCCTGCTTAGGCAAATTTAGGCAAAGCTCAGGGACCACAGTTCGATCCCCCTGGTGCCACATGTTGGCCAGCCCTGCCTCCAAGGTGGGCTGAGCCGGCCACAAAAAAACAAAAAAGTAGTACTGAGTATTCAGTAAGAACACTTTTTGCTTTTTATCCAGTCTAACTCTGTATATCACTATTAAGGAAACAGTATAACTATTGTCCCCACTTTGTATTAAAACACAATGACCAGGTGTTTGCTTCTCTGGAACAGTATTCTATACTGTATCCACACCTCCCTTTCTTTTCTTAGTAAGAAAATGCATGATTTGGTTATGAAGTGACCATCCATGTCTTGAAAAGCCTGGAGCTATTACTGCATTAAAGCCATACCCTGTATAGAAGCTAGTTGTCTCCTGAGGGTGTAAGCAACTGCGAGATTGAAAAGATGAATAGTAGCAAGGTGCCAATTCACTTGCACCTCGTTACTATACATTCTTTTAATAATTAACAATTATCTCAAATATCTAAAAACTAAAGAATATTACACTGGCTGGTGTAATAGCTACATTTCGCCGATCAGACTAACACATTTTAGCATTCTGGCACATCTGCTGAAGTTTTCATTTTAAAGAAATAAAAGATCATGGGGAGATAGTTCAGTAGACTAAGTGTTTGCCTGGCAAGTGCAAGGGCCTGAGTTCAATCCCCGATTCCACAAAAAGAAAAAAAAAAAAGAAAGAAATAAAAGATCATGAATTTAGTTCAGATCCTTTCTGTTCCCTTTCCTGCTCCCACCCCTCCCCAGAGGCAGCTATTCTCCTGGATTTGTACATCCTTCATTTCATGTGCTCTGTGTGTGTGAGTTACAGGCAATGTATATAATTTAGATTTTTTATTTTAAAAGAACAGCTACAGGTATACTATGGCTTTCATTTTGCATTTCTATCACATTTTTTATTTTATTTGTATGCATTTATCTTATGCTTAGTTTATTCCCATGCCATAAGTTTTTGTTTTTTCAGTTTCTTCTGGGGTATCTTTTTCTTCTGTGCAACTTCTTCCTCTGGTTTGGAAACCGTTTGTTCCTTTTCATTAAGGATAATCTCAATGTGGCAGGGGGAGCTCACGTATTTATTAATTTGGCCATGAGCTCTGTAAGTATGGTGGCACATCTTGGGTGCTTCGTTCACCTGGATATATTCAGTAACCAGAGAATCTACATCTAAACCCTTAAACTCAGCATTACTCTCTGCATTTTTAAGCATGTGCAACAGAAATTCAGCACTCTTTTTGGGCCACTGACCCTGTGTCCAGCCCCACTGTTTGGCCTGGGCATACCTACTAGCTCCACCACTGTAACTCTGGAATGGTACACATTGCTTCTTTAATGTGACATTCTTCAGATACTTGGTGGCCTTTTGGATATGCACACCCTTGATGACCTAGGCAGTTTCATGTGTGTTCTTAAAGTGAACATGAAGATTTGAGCCTCTTGATTTGAATGATTTTGTGGTGTTTTCTGGGTCGAGAGGGTAGTGAACCATTTTTACAGGTCACCTAAAGCCACTCACAGAAGGAGCTATCACATTATTTTTGAGGTATGTTTGTGTCAGTATGTAAATATTAAGCTTATTCTTTTGTTTGGTACCATGTCTCATTATGCAGTTTGGATTCATAGGGATCCTCCTGTCTCAGCCTCTCTAGTGCTTGGATTACAGGCCTTCTGTATCACACCCAGTTCCAGGGCCAGCATGACATGCACAACTGGGGGTCAAACTCAGCCGGGACCTTGCGCATGCCAGGTAGGCACTTATGCCACTGAACTATTTCCCCAGCCCTAAGTTTGTTCATTGTGAATGTTCATTATCAGTATATATTGTATCTGTTCCCTTACTGATGAACATTTCATTGGCTTTTTTTCTGTTTTTTAAGTTTTAATTTTTCTTACTGTTAACAAAGCTGTAGTGGCAAATTTTATATGTGTATCTTTATATATAACAGTTTTTCTCTGACAGTACTTCCCGTGAGGGTTGGTACCAGGCTTGGAGGGCAGTTTGGAATTGGAAGGCATACCTAGTTATGACTGTGACTGGAAAGAGGGTCCTGGGATTTATAGAGCAGGTCTGGGGACACTAGGTATTTTGTAGCGGATGGAAAAGTCCTCAGGTACAGAATTACCCTGGGTCCTGTACAGCTTCTGAGTGCCCCATAGGATATTCATTTATAACTATCTGGGCCTAGAACTTGACTCTTTTTTTGTATTAACATAATGTATTTTTTGGCACAGTTTAATATAGTAAAATTTCCAGGAATGTAACTCTAATGTAAATCAAGGGGAAATTATACTAATTTGTGGTTTGGAACTTTCACAAGAGTTGTTCCTTACTCTAGAAAAATCACATAACCGAAGGCAGCACAGCTCGTGGTATTTGAGTTGCCAGCACAACACACCTGCATAAGTCTGCATTTGTAGTGCTTGCGTTTGTGAGGATTCTAAGTTTAGGTGCAAGCATCTGACTACTGTACCTCATTATGTATTCTAGTGTAGTCAGCCTGAACATTTGTGTATTTAAACATATGCTATTTCATCATAAGTTACTTCCATTTAAAATTGGCTTCTGAATAAGATACAGAGTAGAGGTTGGATTGTATAATTTTCTGGTTGGATAGTCACTCATCCCACCACCATCTATGCTGTCCTCCACCTGGTGTGTCACAGCCACCTCCTTCCCCGTCAGGTTCTCACAGATGCACAGACCTGTCCTGGGCTCTGGGTTCGGTGCTGCCGGCCCATGTGTCTTGCGCCATCATCACACTGCTTTAATTACCTTGCTTTCATAATGTATCTTGTAGCAGTTGGTAACAAGACAGGCGAGTTGCCATCCTAGTTCTCAAAATTGTTCTGGCTATTCTTGGCTTTTTACGTTTTCATATGAATTTAGGATTTGTTTTCATGTTCCAAAAAAAAAAAAAACTTGAAATTTTGGTTAGAATCACACTAAACTTATAGATTAAAGAAAATTGAGAGCTTTTCATTAAACCATCTAGGCCTATGGTTTTTTTTTTTTTTTTTTTTTTTTCCTGTCTAAACAGGGCTGCTTTATTGTTCTGTCCAGGAACTTTTAAAGTAAAATGTCTTTGAGTAGGGTTTTATAGTTTTAGCTATAAGAATCTTACAAATCTTATGTTATATTTATTTGTACTTACATACATCTACATATATCTTTTGTCTCAGTTACTTTTTCATTGCTAGGACAAAACACCCAGCATCCACAAGTTTAAGGAAGAGAGGTTTATATTCCTCACAGTTTGTAGGGGCTGCAACTCTTATTTGGCCATTCTGAGGCAGGGAGGCCTGGCAGAGGGGGAAGGGGCAGAGAAACAGCTCATGGGATGCCAGGCAGGAGGCAGAGATCAGGGAGGAGAGCTGTGTGCTTCGTGGCTGGCCCCCTCGTCCTGCCCAGCCATATGCCCGTCTGTGGGCTAGTTCAGTGTGACTGTCACCTGTGATCCAGTCTCCTCCACAAGGCTCCACTTACAAGCATGTGAAGCTTTAGTGAGACATAAACTATGACATCTTTTTACTATAAAGATTCAAATATATTCTTTTTTTTTTTTTTTTTTTTTTTGTCTTTTTTTTTTTGAGACAGGGTCTCGCTATGCAGTTCAGGCTGGCTTTAAGCTCACTTTGTAGCTCAGGCTGGTCTCGAACTCACAACAATCCTCCTGCCTCAGCCTCCCGAGTGCTGGGATTACAAGCATGCGCCACCACGCCCGGCTCAAATATATTCTAAGGTATACCAGAGCCAGCATCCACATGCCCATCGCCCAGCTTCAGTAACTAGCTCAAGACCAGTCTTATTTCATGTGAACCTCCTTTAAGTTCTGCAGTTTCTTTTACTGGTAATGTTTTATATTTGCATCTGTATATATGTATACCATGAAAAATTCTTTGTGTGTGTGTGTGTGTGTATATATATATATATATATATATTTTTTTTTTTTTTTAAACTCAGGACCTTGCACTTGGCAGCCAGGTGCTCAAGCCACTGAGCTATATATATATATATATCCCAGGCCCCAAAAATTCATTATGTAAAAAAAAAAACTTTTTCAAATACTCAGCCTGTTGAAATTTCTCTAGTCATAAAAGGTTTTTATGAATGCTTTGTTTAAATCCCGACTCAAACTGGGTCTATATGTTGCATTTGGCTGATAGGCATCTTAAGATTCTTTAAACTTTCTAATGAAGTGTAACACAGAGAAACCTCCCAAGTCCTAAGTGTATGGCTAGATAAAGTTTACAAAAATGAACAAAGCCAGGTTACTAATACACAAGTCAGGACCAGAGTTACAGCAGTGGTATGGCTTAGTGGTCTATGTCCGCCCAAAGCCTCACACACTCTGGGGCTTTCCAGAGATGGCTGGATCTAGGGTATGTGCTATGAGATTAAAGGCCTGTGGTACTATATTAAGTCCATTGATTGGTGTAGCTCTTGTTGTGGATAAGGGGAAGGCCCACCATGGATGTGGGCGGTGGCATGGCACTCAAAAGGCTCTTGGCCTGAGTGTGACGAAGTCGGACAGGAGGCTGCACATTCCTGTTGCCTCCTGCCCACTCTGTCCTGGACTGTATCTCCTCTGTGATGCCCCTCTGCCATGCCAGTCCACTATGGACTGGAACCTCTACAAACTAGGAGCTGAAGTAAACTGCTCCTCCTTCAGCTTGTGGATGTAGGGTATTTTATCTCAGCAATAAGAAAAGTAACTCTCGCGATCAGCACACCAGCGCTTCCTCTGGCTGCCGTGTTCTGCAAGGTGAGCATGCTTGTGATTTCTGGGTCGCACAAAGTAGTTTAGACTGTTTTTTAAACAGATTTATAAATAAGTCTTATAGCATGGACTCTTTTGCCTCTATCTTTTTTACTTAATATTTGTTCAGTAAAGACCTGCATCGCTGGATATAGTGATAGGCTCACTCTCGCTCCTTTATATTATTGTGTTCATGAATAGATTTTTTCAGTTCTTTTGGTGAATATGTGAGCTATTTCCTTTTGTGACTATTTCAAAAGGGTTGCAGTGAGTTATTTATTTTTATTAGTACATGTTGACAGTACATAATGTTTATATCCTCACGTGGAGTTGGTACATGTATGAGACACATCTTAGTTTCATTTTTCATACCCTTTCTCTCTCCTCTCTCCCTCTCTCATATGTCTATCCAGATGGATGGTTAAAGAAAATATGGTATTTACACACAATGGAATACTGCTCTGCCATAAAGAAAAACTTGAGTCATTATTAGGAAAATAGATGTACTTGGAGACCATAATTTTTTTGTTGTTGTTTGTTTATTTTTGGCGGAACTAGGTATTGAACCCAGACCTTGCGTTTGCCAGGGAAGTGCTTATCCAACTGAGTCATCTCCCTGGCCCCTGAGACTATAGTGTTAAGTGAAATGAACAGACATATAGGCTTAATGATTGAATAGTTTCTCTTATATGAGAAACCCAGTACTGAAATACAAAATAAAACACAGGTAACAGAAAGTAGGGAGATACATCTCTCTCAGATGGGAAGGAGCAGTGAATGTCTATACATATGTTTTGATAATTTTATCTATGCATTTCTGACAGGAGTATTCCTAGGAATAAAAGAGGTGCATCTAGGGTGTGTGCATATTCAGCTAATGGATATTACCAAGTCTTCAAAGCAGTTGTGATAATTTATACTCTTACCAACAGTGTGTGAGGGTTCTAGTTATTCTTTTTTTTTTTTTTTTTTCTTTGCAGAACCAGGGATTGAACTCAGGCCCTTGCCAGGGAAATGCTTATTCTACTGAGCCATCTCCCTGGGCCTTCCCTTTTTTTTTTTGGTAACCTTTCATGTTGTCTATCATATTCATTGAAGCTATTCTGGTGGGTGTACAGAGGTACTAAATTTTGGGTTTTATTTGGAATTTTTTGACCACTAATTAAGTTGAGCTATATTTTATATATAGATCATTCAAATGTTTTCTTTTCAGTATTTATTTGTTGTTGTTGTTTGTTTTGTTTTTGGTCTTTTTCAGACAGTATCGCCTCACTATGCAGTTCAAACTGGCCTTGAGCTCATTTTGTAGCCTAGGCTGGTCTTTTTTTTTTTTAAAGGAATTTTTTTTTTTCTGGTGGTACTGAGGATTGAATTCAGGACCTTGCACTTACCAGGCAAGTGCTTATTCTACTGAGCTATCTCCCCACCAGGCTGGTCTTGAACTTGGAAGGATCCTCCTGCCTCAGTCTCCCTAGTGCTGGTATTATAGGCATGCACCACCACACCAGCTATCTCTTTGTTAATATTTGTGCTGTTCTTTTTCCTATCTTTTTTCAGTGCTGGAGGTTGAACCTAGGGGCAGTCTGAACACTGAGCTGTATCCCTAGCCCTTTTATTTTTTATTTCTTCTTTTTTTTTTTTCAGAACTGGGGATATTTTTTGTTTCAAGACAAGATTTGCTAAGTTACCCAGGCTGGCCTCAAACTTGTGATTCTCCTGCCTTAGCCTCCCTCAGTGCTGGTACTATAGGAGTGTGCCACCTTGCCTGAATACTCTTGCTTTTATTTGCTTTAATTATCATATTTGATACTACAAGTTTACTAAAACTTTCCACTAAATTTCTGGGTGTGTTCCTTCAATGTAATGCTTGGGTCAATTTTGGCTTTGTCTATTTTGAGGCTTTGTTGTTAGGTTTGTATTTGTTTGAATTTGTATCTTTTTTTCTAATTTTTTGTGACAGTTCTTATTAATATTCTTCAAGTTTCATATATTTTTCTTAATGCTTACATTGCTTTGCTAGCTTTTAACTTTTAAAAATTGTAGTAAAACCAACAAAAAATATATTATCTAAACCAATTTTAAATATACAGGTTAGTAGTGATAAGGATATTTACATTTTGCACTAGAGATGTGGCTCACTGGAAGAATATTTACATTTTTGTAAAACAGATCTCTAGAACTTCTTCATCTTTTTTTTTTGTGTAGAACTGGGAACTGAACTCAGGCCCTTGCGCTTGCTAGGGAAGCACTTATTCCACTGAGCCATCTCCCTGGCCACATTTTTTTTTTCAGAACTTCTTCATCTTACAAAGCTTGAACTCTGTGCCCATTGAACCTCCCTCTAGTCCCTCCTTCTCTGGCATTTGCTTTGTTAATGTGTGCTTCTGTGTGTTTTTAAACTTTATTTTCATTGTCTTTCATTATGCTTTTTGTATACCTTTTTAAATTGCTGTATTTATTCTTTGAAAAAAACAATATGAGAGTCTTTCCATAGTCTTTTTGCATTTGCTGTAACTGTTACTTCATTTGGTTTTATATTTAAGTATTGTTTTGTATTTTTAATTTTCCTTGCTTTGTTCTTTCCCAGTTTCCTCTTTCATTTTCTTCCTCTAGTTTTTTTAGTGTACCAGTACAGAAGTTATTCATTCTTTTTCTATTTCTATTGTGTGATATTGCCTTATGTTAGAAAAAAAAAAAAGCTTTTGCTTAGTTAAGTACAGGGGTCAGGATTCCATCCCTGGCACCACATGCCTCATTGGCCCCGCCCCTGGGTGCACTGAGGTGGCAATGGCATCCGGGTGTGGTGGTGCCACCTATAATTCCAGCATTAGGGAGGCACGAATCAGGATCACTATGAGTCTGAGCTGCATAGTGAGACCCTGCACCAAAAAGACAAAACAAAACAAAAAACATGTGTACATAGCTTGATAAACCCTGAGAGTCATTAATTCTCACCTCCTCCAGAGCAAAATAATACCTGTAGGCTGCCTTGGCTTTGAACTGTTCTTTCTCTTCTGTGTGACTGTTGAGAAATGTTTTAGTTCTTCCTTATTGACTAACCCCTCAAAAAATTAGTTATTACTATCATTACAGGAATCTCCATAGAAATTATTGGCTTATATCATGTCCCTTCCGTTCTTCCTGGTATCTCATGCCTCCTTCACAGTTCATTTTCCTTCTGACTGAAGTTCACCTCTGAATGGCTCTCTCAAAGGGATATTGAGCAGTAAACTCCATGTCAGCCTTTGCATGTCTGAAAACATCTTCCTTTTACACTTACTCTTACAGGAGTCTTACCTGCCCACCTGCAGTAGCACCCTCACAGAGGTTTTACTTTAATCTCTGCTGGGGTAGTGTAGGTCTAGCACTTTCAATCTAGTTTTCATGTCAGTGGATTTCAATACCACCTTGGCAGTGTGATTAGAACCCTAAGCTTGCCTGGGATTCAAAGTTAGGATTCAAATTTCTTTTTTTAAGCATTTTTAAAAAGTTATTTATTTGTTTGGTGCAGTGTCTGACTGAGCAGCTCAGACTCATAGTTTCTCCTGTTTCAACCTCCCTAGTGCTGGGATTACAGGTGTGCACCACCTCGCCTGGTTTTGGTGGCCAGGACCAGCACTGCATGCAATACTGTGGCTCATTGTGCTTGCCAGGCAGGCACTTAGACTGCCAACATATCTTCCCAGTCTGAGGACTCAGATTTCTTTTGAGTTAGGTTTTATTTAGTTTTTAACCTATGATCAGAAGCACTTGGGGAGCTTTCTTCAACTCATTAGCAAAATTTTCAGACCCTATTTCAAAAGCAGGTCAGCCTTTGCATCCTAGCATGGCACATTGTTCACAGGCCCAGTTCTCTGCTTTGGAGTCTGACACCTCATCTGGCCCAGCCAGGACCACGTGGAAAGGAGAGATCCAGCGCCTGGTCCCCTGGACACCCCTGCTTTCACACAGGTTGAGTTATCATTCTGTTTAGAGAACCTGGGGGCTTTCCTTCATGCGTCTTTATATAGTAAATGTTTAAATTCCATTTCATTGTGCATTTCCATGTGTTTACTCTTGTGTCGGGCATGTCCACTGCTAGCGCTGCCCAACACCTTGGTTGGAAGTTAGTCATCTTTTTGAACCTTGATGTGACCTCATTATCCCCGCCCTTGACCTGCAGACTTGTTGGCCCTACTTCCTTTATTCATTCAACAAATATTTCCTATCACCCAGGGAGATAGTTCAGTGGTTTAAGGGCCTGCTTAAACCCAGGGACCAGAGTTTGATTGCCTGTACCACATGTCCCAGGGCCCCGAGTACATTGGGCTGACCCTGAAACCAGGGGTAGTGGCTCATGCCTGTAATCCTAGCATTGGGGAGGCTGAGACAGGAGGATGGCTATGAGTCAGAAGTACATAGTAAAACCTTTTATCAAGTAAACATTAAAAAATGTTTTCTGCACATAATTTCTGTGCTACAAACTGAGAAATATGTACCAGGGTGAGGGAAATACAAAATTTCTGCCCCTATGAGTTTATTGTGTTAGGGAAAGAGAAAACAGACTACAGCAAATGTGCTAAGTATAGGGGTGAAGGGTAGCTCAGTGGTGGAGAACTTGCCTGGTGCGTGGAAGACCTTGAGTTTAGTCACAGCACTGCAGAATGAAACGCCCTCCAGGCTCCTGCTGCACTTTGTTTATGCAGCAGGGACAGCTGCGTGCAGGTCAGCCTTCTCCAGCGCCCCTTCAGCCTCAGTCAGAGAAGATGTCTGCCTTTCTTCTTGGCTTGTTACACATGCTTTACAGGGGAGGCATGGGATGTATGTTGACTGAATAAGTGTATAATTGTAACCCCAGCACTCAGGAGGATGAGGCAGGAGGATCAGTGGGAATTCCAACCTAGCCTGAACTACCTAGAAAAACCCTGCCTCAAAAGAACAAACAAATCCCCCAAATAACATAGCAAGCCAAGGGATAAATTTGTATTCCAACTTCTGGAATCTGTGAGTATGGCCTTAATTGGCAAAAGAATCTTCACAGATGTAATGAAGAATCTGGTGATAAGATCCTGCCACATTATTCTAGCAGACCTTCAGTCCAGTGAGAAATAGGATTCAATGGACAGAAAAGAAAACAGAGAGAGAGGCAGCTGTGGAGGTGGAGATGGAGGCAGATTGAGTCGTGAGTCACAAGGTAACACCCCAGAAGCTGAAAGACCAGGAAAGGATCCTCTCAATTTTTGGAGAGCTTCGCCCAACCCACATCTGCATGTTGGACTTCTGGTGTCAAGAACAGTGAGAGAATGAGTTTCTGTTGTCGCAGGACACTAATTAGGAAACAGCCCGTGCACCTGGCAGTTAGGCTACCCTGATGGCTGTGATCTGGACAGAGGAGACATGTTTATAAAGTATTTAGCACATAATAAATGTCCAAATGTATTGATGACTCTTCTTTCTCCACATTAAGGACTGGGCATTTTCCTTACATGAATGAGAACTCTGACAACACAGTGAAAATTCCTGTCCTGGGATTGCCTGGTGAGTCAAAGTCCACACTGTGAATTTAACTTGTGAGCTTTGTCTCCTGCTTTGGTGCTGGAGCTCCCAGCCCTAGCACCTTCTACTGCCTCTGGTAAGGTTTTTGTAGCAGACAGAATCCAACTCTGTGGTCGGGGAGAAGAAGTCAAACTGGAGCCTAGAGACCACATCTAAGTGACACAATGGAGCAGAGGTTAATTTCTCAGTGTCCACCACACAGAAAGGCTCAGGGCCCTCAAGTTCTGATCCCTTCTCAGGTCTTCCAGGATGGGGCACTGTGCAAAGCCAAAGCCCTCCCGTCGTGTGGAGTGTAGGTTTTCTGTATTTGTCCCAGGGCTGGGCGTGGGCATGGGTGGGGCCCAAGCAAGGGGAGCTCATGCTGTGTCTTCCCCAGGATGGCGGGCACAGTGCTGGGAGTGGGTGCCGGTGTGTTCATCCTAGCCCTGCTCTGGGTGTTGGTGCTGCTACTGTGCATGCTGCTGTCCAGAGCCTCTGGGATAGCTAGGTAAGGCATTCTTTCCAGCTGGGAGTCCAAGGTAAGAGCAATTAGTGTTGAAATTGCTGACGCTCATTAAACATTTAGAATTCAGGAGATCATTTTTGTAATTACTGGCAGTTTGAATGAGTTGCATTTTAACCTCTTATCATAAGCACTAACTGTGTTATTTATGCTCTGAGGCAGAGGTGGGAGGAGAAGGGAAGTGTATTTTTCAGTTCTTACTGTGGAGGAAATGGGGGGGAGACAAGAGATGAACAAGAAAATATGCTTTCACTGCCTACTGAATTTCTTGCATTTGTATGTGGGAGATTTTCTTAATTGTTCAGATTTGTGATGTACAAGCTTGGTCCAGTCCCTGCAGCTCTATACCTGGGCCAGGTGAAAGTACGGAAGCATTTTTGTGGATTGGATCTGCTCTTTATCTCAGGACTGGTTTTACAGAACAGAACACAGGCAATAAACTGACCCAGAAAGTATGGCACAGTGTACTTGGGTGAGACGGAGAAGTGGAGTTACAGCACTTACTCAAGTGTTCTGGACCTAAGACAGCTGACGTGAACATGAGGAGGGGCTGCTTTTCTTGACTGTGATTTTATGCAGAATCAAAAACAATGAAATCCCCTTGCCAGAATCTCGAAGCCCCCAGCTGGTGCCTGTCAGGGAGGAGTGGTGTTGGAGTAGAGGCGGCCGTGGGTGGTGGGCCTCTGGACATTGGTGCAGGACAGAGCATAGAATGCTGGCCCCAGAGAGGAGCCAGTCTGCACCTGGCTGAGCAGTGAAGAAGCGGTTCACAGGGCTCTTAATGTTTGTCTTTCTGACCCCAGGTTCTCAGTTGTTTTTGTATTCCTCGCTGCTCTGATCATCACGGCAGTTCTGTTATTCTTCCCCCGAGAAAGTGAATTTCCAGCCCCAGGAGTAGAAATGAAGGTAAAGCTGTTGGTTTAATAGTGTGCTTTTGGGTCCAAACCTCTATTCCGCCCACCAACTCGAGGTGTATTAGAATTGTAATTTTCAGGTCCAGAGAGATAACTCAGCGGCATAAGTGCCTGCCTGGCAAGCACAAGGTCCCATGTTAGATCTCCTGTACCACAAGAAAAAAAGAATTGTAACTTTCAGACAATGGTGGGGAAAGCTCAGAGGGTGTTTTAAGCTCCTCCTTCCGTCATCCAGGGAAGCAAGCTTAGAACTTCCACCTGCAGCACCACAGGTAGTGGTTTGTGTGACTGTCTCATCTTCAACTACATCAAGTTAATAATGATGTGTCGAAAGGTAATCCCTTACTGTGAGGATAGAGAAAGAGAAAATGGCCTGGGATGGGAGCAGACCTGCTCCTGAAGTGAGGAGTTCCCATTCCAATAGCCTTGGCACAGGACCTCAGATGCTGGGCCAAGCCGTAGACTGCCCTCAGCCCAGCAACATGCCTTTCCATTTCCCTGGATGTATTCTTTCCATTTCTGATGCGGAGAGAATTGCTTCCATGGGTAAGAGAAGTAGAGAGACAACATACGGAGAGCAGAAGGTGGAGGTGTGCACAGGTTGAGCCAGGTGTGGTGGTGTACACCTGTAATCTCAGCTCTGTGGGAGACTGACTCGGGAGGATCATAAGGCAGTGAATAGCCCAAGCAACTTAGGGAGACACAGGGCCGGAGAGATAGCTCAGTAGAATAAGTGCTTGCCTGGCAAATGCAAGGGCTTGAGTTCAATCTCCAGTTCCACAAAAAAACAAAAACCAACTTAGGGAGACCCTCAAAACACAGAAATTGTTTAAAGGGCTGGGGCTATAGCTCAGTAGTAGAACACCCCCCAGGTTCAATCCTCAAAAAAGGAAAATAAAAGCTATAGATCAGTGCTGGCAGGCATGTGGACTGTTTGTATCACTGAAAGCTCTAAAAGGTTCACCACCACTGCTATAGATGGACTCAATGCTAGCAACTCCTCAGTCCTTGTGACTGGATCTGCCAGCTTTCTCTGTTGAGTTTTTAGTGCTTCTCATCATTCTTCTCTGGAGATGCCACCTCCCCTGACATGGTACTCTGGCTTCACCAGGCATGGCTGGTCTCAGATCCATAATGTATTGATACAGGTATTGACCCCTTCTGTCCTATTACACCCTCTCCTAGCCTCTTTCCTCTCAACTTCCATTTTAATGTTTAGGTAGAATGATGATGGCAACTGGTATTTCTTAAAGGACTGCTATAGGCTGGCTTCTGGGAGAAACGCATTTGCATTATCCCATTTAAACAGGACATTCTCTAGTAGTATCACATAGGAACTTTAATCTTCCCCATTTCATAGGTAAGAATAGTAAGGCTGTAAGAGATTGAGGTAACCTGACCAAGGTCATGCATATACATAAAGACACAGCAAGGATTCAAGCTGGGGTCTGTCTTAAAACAATCCTCATTGTTCAGGGGCTCAACAGAATAGCAAGGGCTGCCCCAGAGGACTCATGGGTCACCAGCTTGATACTAGAGAACCATTTGTGAAATTCTGTAACTTTTAGACTATCAAAGACACACACTTCCAACTCTGCCTAGGGACTAAAGCGTGAAAAAAAGGAAGGAAATTAGCTCTGAAAACTCAAAGAAAAAGATGCCACATGAAGTCAAGGAATTATTTCCATGGGTGTTGGTTTTTGGTTTACAGTTGGTAAGTGCTCATCAGGTGTGTTCAATTCAGGAGTAAATTCCCACCTCAGTGTCCTTGTCCTTCTATTAAGGAGGGAAAGTGACATCAGCTGTGTATTTCCACACTGAGTAGTGATAGCTGGGAAGATGGTACCAAGCAAGCATGGTTTTGAAATTAAGCTCCATTCTCCGTCATGAGTTTCCAATTCCAGAGAAAATTGAATTTGAGCAAAATACATCTGTCAGCATGGCCACAGAATTGGAGTCCTCCTTTTCAAGTTTTGAGAGCTGGCCCCTACAGCAGCCCAGTTCAATATTGTTATCAATAATACATGACCTGGGCCTTCTGCACCCAAGGCTTGCTAATTGGCTAATTAAAAAGTGAAACAGTCAAACGAACAAACATGTAGCTCGCAAGAGACTTGTTCTGTGCTGGAGCCAAGGTCAAAGTTACATTAAAGCCTTAAAACCATTATATCAAACTGGCCTTAGCTGGAACTGAACAAGTGAGAGAATCTCTGGAGTAGCTGGGCTGTCTGCAGCC
Source organism: Ctenomys sociabilis (assembly GCA_004027165.1). Classification (NCBI taxonomy): domain Eukaryota; kingdom Metazoa; phylum Chordata; class Mammalia; order Rodentia; family Ctenomyidae; genus Ctenomys; species Ctenomys sociabilis. The sequence goes on along the minus strand of PVKA01009708.1, from coordinate 35,591 downwards.
TGCAGGAGAATCTGTGGAGTAGCTGGGCTGTCTATAGCTGTCTTAGAGTCTGCCTGCTCAGTGATGCTGTCAGGGATTGGGTGTGATGGCACTTTGTTCCCACTGTATTAGTTTCCTTTTGCTGCAGTAACAGATTCTGCAGAGGGCTCACAGTTCTGCAGAAGTCCATTCAGTGTCTCATTGGGCCCAAATTGAGGGGCTGGCAATGGTGGCATTCCTTTTGAAGGTCCCAGGGGAAACTGCTTCTTCACCCTTCCAGCTGCTAAGAGTCTCTAGCTACCCCTGGTCCTTGGCTTGTGCCCCTCCTCTAGCTTCCAAGCTAGCAATGCCACGTCTCTCTGTTCCGACTTGCGTCCTTACATCTCTAACTTGTAAGGACTCTTGTGGTGACATTGGGCCCACCCAGTGTTGGGTAGGATCAGGTAGTCCAGGTTGACCTTGCTATTTTATGAACGGTTGATTAGTAAGTTTAATTCCCTGTTGCCATGTAATCTAATCTAGTCTTGGTTTCTAGAGACTGGGATGTGGACGTCTGGAGGCCCTTTGTCTGTGACGGTCACCTCTTAGTTATTTTGGATTCTCTTCTAGCTTCTGGGGTCTTCAAAGCTTCTGTAAAGTCAGCCCACACCGTCACTTGGTTTGTGTTGCTGCTCTGTTAAGTCTGTACATTCAGTCATGTTTTTCTGCCCAAATTGTAGCACTACCATTTGGCTGTGGGGAGAGTGGAGTTTGGGCAGTGAACAGCAGTCAGTGGGTAGAGGCTCAGCTGCCCTGGGGGTGGGGCTGGCAGTCAGTGGTTACATGTTTTTGTCAAGACTAGGGCATCTGGTATGACTGGGTCGAATTCCTTATCCTTTTAAGTGTTTTAGGACCTCAGGCAAATGGCCTCCGCTAGGTACTGGGTTCAGAACTCTTCTGATGACAGTTGTGAAGAGGCACCATCTCATTTTGAAAACAAATTCTTTTTTTTTTTTTTTTTTTTTTTTTTTCGTCTTTTTGAGACAGGGTCTCACTATGCAGTTCAGGCTGGCCTTAAGCTCACTTTGTAGCTCAGGCTGGTCTCGAACTTACAACAGTCCTGCTGCCTCAGCCTCCCGAGTGCTGGGATTACAGGCCTGCGCCACCACGCCCAGCTTTGAAAACAAATTCTTAATAGCAATGGGTTGGATCCTGTGTATACATGGTTTTTTATATTGTTGTATTTTAGTGTATGTTTATGAGGTTTCCTAGGACCAAGCAAGTGTCATATTAACTCTTTCAGGTAATCAATTTCAAAACATAGAACTCCTCCAGGAACTTCAAAGCATTTGTGAACCACCTAACTTGAATTATTTTTCCCTGTATTTTTTTTTTTTTTTTTTTTTTTTTTTTTTTTTTTTTTTTTTTTTTTTTTTTTTTTTTTTTTTTTGTCTTTTTGAGACAGGGTCTCACTATGCAGTTCAGGTTGGCCTTAAGCTCACTTTGTAACTCAGCTGGTCTCGAACTCACAACAATCCTCCTGCCTCAGCCTCCCGAGTGCTGGGATTACAGGCATATGCCACCATGCCCGGCTTTTTCCCTGTATTTTTTAAAGGTATTTGGTGTAGGATCTCACTATGCAGCTCATGGTGATACTCTTGCTTTCAGCCTCCCCAGCGCAGGGATTAGAGGCATGCACCACTACATCTGGATTTGTGGGTGGCTCAGCTGCCCTGGGGGTGGGGCTGGCAAGGCATGGGGTGCCAGAGATTGAACCACAGTCCCTGTGCTTGCCTTAAGCTTGCCTAAGCAGGCACTTTAGTTTGCTGAGCTATCTCATCAGTCCTTTCCCTGTGTTTGTTAATTCTTTTTTTTTTTTTTTTTTTTTTTGCAGTAGTGGGGGTTGAACTCAGGACTTTGTGCTTGCCAGGCAAGTGCTTATTCACCTGAGCTATCTCCCTGGAGATAGCTCTTGTCAATCCTTTATATCTCCTACTCAAGCAGTTGCAGGGAACATGTCTTATCTATTTGCAGAAGGGGCTCCGAGTGGGATGTTACTAGACATTACACCTAAAAATGAATACTCTCAGCTGTTCATCACAGATTTCAGATGGACCCAGCCTGGATGCTGATGTGATAGGTATTTCATTTTGACATCTTCTCTCCCCAGATTGTGGACACCTTTTTCATTGGGCGCTATGTCCTGCTGGCTTTCCTCAGTGCTATCTTCCTCGGAAGCCTCTTCTTGGTCCTAATGTATCACATCCTGGAGCCAGTCTATGCCAAGCCCCTGCGGTTCTACTAAGCACGTTTGGGAAACAGAGCCCCATGGCCTCCTGTCCTTCATGCAGATGCCATCGATGAGCAGAAAGTTGCCTTCAGAGCCATTTTTTTACAACCTTCATGTCTTGGGACTAAGGATTCTCGCTAAGATAATTGCCTTGAGCCCTAGGGATTTCAGGAACAAGGTTGCAAAATAGTCTGTGGGAGACAGAGTCTCCTCCCTCAAGAGGGTGTCGTTGTCATCTTGCTATCTGTGTGGCAGGGATTTTACTTTTGGAAAGGGAAAAAATAATCACCTGCTTAGCGCAGATTTTCAGTAGTTATTAGTAAGTGGATTTTGGGATACATAGGCTTCAACATTCCAGTAGATGAATCTGGAGCTTTTTGATAACACAATATGTAGAATTCTTTCTTTCTTTCTTTTTTTTTTTTTTTTTTTTTTTTTTTTTTTTTTTTTTTTTTTTTTTTTTTT